>OY747722.1:1992500-2042500 GCA_963556495.2 Valencia hispanica | reverse complement strand
ATGCAAATCCATCAGAGAAAAGCTTAAAGGCTCTGACAGTAGACGGCAGCCAACAGGGTTGATTTCTAACTAAATGTGCACAAAATCTGAGAATCAGCAGCAGAATAGAATTCCTGCAAATCAGGGAGATTTTTTTTCAAGGTTTTGTTTAGCCACTTCAGGGACATCAACATGCACAATCTATGGATTCCTGAATGAAATCACTATCTGACATGTGGGAAGCAGCGTTTCAGATATTTTCCATCCTGCTGGGTCTTGTAGTTTCTCACTTGGTTTCTGTCTTCAGTCCTATCACATTGTTGCATCTGCTGAGGAGACACCAAGTGGTGGTTATCAACGTTGATCAATGCAAGCAGGAAACGTACTGATTAGAATATGAACAGACCACATAGAGAGGAACCTATGGCCACCACAGTCACGCTTTAACTTCTCAGCCATATTTGACTCTTCTCCTTCAATCTTCTGATTGAATTTAACAGTTTGCCTTCTTTCAGCGGAGTTGTCTTCAACATTAGTATAAGCCAGTGTGTTATTCCTCCCGCTGTTTTTAAATCAGCTGGGCTGGAAGTCCATTTCTAAAAGCTCACTGGACGAGCAGCTTGTGACACTCGGAGTTGTCTTTGAGAAGCAGCGGAGTGTGTGCAGGTCTGCATTGTGAAACATAGGTTAGAGAGGCTTTCTTTAAAGATGACCAGAGGCTTAGCTGCACTAGTGTTAACATTTCAAACATTGACTTTGGGCTGGAAACACAATATACGACTGAACAAGCTGTGAAACGACAACTTTCAATTTATTTCTTGTTGGATTTGGGGAAGCTGCTGGAACTACAGGCCACTCCAGGTTGTTTTCAACGCTTTCAGCTTTAAACTAAAGTTGCTGTTTGATCTTTTCACACCAGTTTGAGTCTCTTTATGGTTCACCATTTCTTTTTTGTTTTATCTGAATTGTCCAATGTAAATATCGTGGCTTGTAAAGTTACTCATGTAAATAATTACCGAACAAACCAGTATGTATATTCCTGAGTGACATTAAAGACCACTCCAGGTGTTAGTAACAGTCCAGGTACACAAACACTGACACCAAAATAAATAGGTCCATAAATGAAGTTGTGTATAATAAAGTGGAATGACACATCCAATCCCAATACCCCCCAAACAACAGAAATCAACTTTTTACTTTATCCAACTGCAGTGGCCTCTGTCTACACTCACAGTACAAGCCTCCACTGGTGAAGGAAAAGTATGCTGAAGCTTTTACTTCTTTAACATAGAAAGTACTCTTTTGTTCTGTGTATCTGCTCTGTCTACTTGAATCCCCAGTCGGTCGTGGCAGATGGCCGCTCGTACTGAGCCAGGTTCTGGTTCTGGCCACATTGCGGCTACAGGCTGAGCAATTATGAATGACCAACAGGCTCACTGATTGTCTTTTGACACAACCATGTCGGATCAATGCAAGTCAATGACTCGATGCAATCTGCCGGGTTTCCTTAGATAGAAAACCTTTGAACTGAGTAAAATAATGAACTGAAGGATTAATTATAATGTATGTATTATTAAACTGACATGACTTGTAAAGTGCCTTGAGATGACGTGTGTTATGAATTCCTGCTAAATAAATGAACTGGATTGAAATGAAAATTAATAGGGATGTATTGGCAAAAATCTGGGTAAACGATAAGTATCGCGATACAGGGGAGACGATATGATATATCACGATACTATGAGTAAGACTATATATTGTGATATTTTAAGCTGAATTGAACTGTATATAAACTGTCCCATCATTCTATACGCTCCAACCTGTTTCACACTTTAACACATCCAGTTTTATTACTAGATCTAGTTGATCCACTGGAACAAAGAAGGTGAAAACCGCCAAAAAACTACCAGACAGTTTTAATTTTACTACAAAAAATTACCGTCAACATTAATGGTTCCATTCAAATGCTAAAAATAACCCCCCCCCGACACATTGCCTTTTAATATCGATACAATATCGTGACATAAAACATCGTTATATATCGGTTTATCGATATTTTCTTACATCCTAGAAATTAACATAATTTAATCGATGGCCTCTAAAAACGTTCCTTATAATCAAGACGTTGCACAAGAATCATGTCATGATGAATAAAACCAAAAACCTCCCTTCAGACTTTCACAACCCTGTTAGCGATGACACTGGTTACAAGTTTTTAAACCTCTGAATGTTTTTTATGAGCATTACTAGGGCCATAATCTCCAAAGATTTCTGACAGAGGAGGTAAAGGGATAATCAGAGGAGTTGTCTAAAAGCCAACCAGCAGTCACAGACCTCAGCAGGTGCAGGCTTTTCATCAATTAAGTAAAAAAATAAAATATTCACCCAACTGCCGTGGCCTCTATTCTCACAGCACAAGTCTCCACTGTCGAAGGAAAAATACGCTGAAGCTCGTCTAAGGTTTGCAGAACATTTGGACGAGCCAATGAAATACAAGCACATCACACACACACACCATGCAAACACTTTGCAGGATAAACTGAGCGGTTCACCTTGATAACGATAAATGGACGATAACTACCCCACCGCCAAAAAACGAATTTTTTTTTTCTAGATGATGCTATGGTTTCTCCTCAGCACGGAAAGTCGCATTTGGCTGTCCCAAAAGTCCCTAGAAGTCACTAAATGATGTCATCACCTCGTTTGAGTAATGTGGATGTAATTATAATGGATGCTATACGAGAGGGGAATCATTTTTTTTAAAACACTGATGATAGGGCTGGGCGATAAAACAAACCTATTTTGTGATATAATCTAAAGCCTGTGTGGTAGCGATACTTTGGCAGTAAATTCTTCTGTTTATATGTAAAAAAAATGACAAACATTCTCACAGACCAGCAGAACAACAACTTCAAAGATTTGTAGAATGCCATTTAAATAACATTTACTGTGCAAAATACATATAAAAAAAATACAAATCTTTTTCAGGAAAATGCAACAGCAAAATTCTCATAACATAAATAAAAGATGAAGATATTTTCAATCAAATACAAGCTGAATGCCAAGAAAATGTTTGAGTTCAAACTGCAAAATGTAAAAAGAGGAATAATATTTCTTCCTGCTTCCCTCGTTACTTATTTATAAATTTAATATCACGCAAAAATAAGGCTGCACATATTTGAACTAAAAAAGCTTTAAGTTCAACATGTTTGTTATCCATTAAATAGAAAAAAACACATTATAAACTTACAATATCTTGAGTAAACACTGAACATCTGTATTTAGGCAAGTACACAGGAACAGCGTGATGACATCATCAACATGTGCAATAACGGTAGGCCGGTACAATCCAAGTCTCTACCATTGGCTAAATTTATGCCATTTCTACCTCATAGCGTTTATATTGCCCACTACTAATTGATGGCAGTGTGGTTGAGGTGGAACTGTTATAAGGTTTTGCCTTTTGAATATGTTTTTGAGATGTCATATGTTTTTTCTATCACTAATTTTGGCATAGAAACCAGCCTTACACTACAGGCAGTAGGCCCGTGTAACATCTCCAATAAACGGCTTCCCTCAGCCTTTTAATTCAGGGTTCAACTCCAACTCCTTCCTTAAACCATGTCAGGAAAGGGACAATGCCAGAAACACTTCAAACCAGTCGGTCGCCTCAGAAGCAGCTGTGGCTTCCCAGTGGGAATGTCAAAATGTGTTAACTGGTGTTTGACAAACATAGGTGTGTGTGTTGGATATTAGCCACATTCAGTGACAGATAAGAAGAAAAAAAGTGCAACGTCCGGTTGGTGGCTTGTGTTGACTTACCTGCGGTCTAAACAGCTACACTAAGAACATCCAGCCGCTCCAGAGAAAACATGCTTCAGTACATCACAGATTTTGTTTCTCCACACGTAGAAAGAACCAATATGGAAAATACATTTAGCCATTTTAAAGTTTATTGTTTATGCATTTTATTTTAGTTTATAGGTGTGGAAATGTGCTGAACTCCTGAGCTAAGATGCTATCAAAGGGAAAATTTAGCGGCAACACTAATGTAAAAAAAAAGGGCTTCTTTCTCTTTCAGCTTCACTTCTTCCTCCTTGTTCAGCTATTTTCTCAAAGAAACAGAAAAAAAAACACACTATTAAGAACGAGTGACCCAGTGAATTCCCACCCGACAATCAATCCTGATTCTCTCTAAACGATTACAGCTACAGATGACAGCCAGCTACATTTATTACTGATATTATTATTAGCATTATTATTATTAGCATCACAAATCTGAAGGTCTTATCTGAAGAACGACTTCCTGTTTAACGGTTGGTGGGCAGATAAATAAACATCCACCCAGATCTCTGAAAGACACGCCTCCATCTGAAACAGGGATAACATTTTCTGGCCTTTAGATGGCTATGTGAGGCCATGTGTGTGTGGTGGTGGGGTGGGGGGGGGTTGAAAAGACCGCCTATCAATTACTGACCTCAACAGTCAACCTCCTGACTCATCGGTGCTTTCCGCACACACAGCGCAAAGCCACAGGTTAAGTCTGGGGTTATGGAACAGATCCCCTGGTGAACATTAATTTCTTAATGCATTTTCTGTCCCTGGGGGGGGGGGGGGGGGAGACGACTATCCTCCAGAGAAGGACCCCTCTGCTGACTCTCAGAACAGGGTTGAGTTACGGTGTAGGATGGGATGCAGGCGTGCAACGCTGACTTTAAATCTCTCCAGTTAAAAACACCAACTAGTTCTGTTAAAAGTTCTCCTTAGACTCCCCTCTGATAGCATCTCTCCGGTCTGCGCTGCATTGTGGGTGTTGTGTTTGCTAGCGGCAGTTGCCCCAGCAAAATAAAGCCGTCATTAATTACCAAGGTTCAGTTCCTCCTTCTGGAGGTTTGTTGTTGCAAAGTCTGAAGCGTTTAATTGATCGACAGCCTCGCTGGGACTCAGTAATGATAATCAATATTGACACACGTTTCCTGCCTTCACCATAACTCATAAACATCCAGTCGCACGCAGCAGTGGCGGCGGCGGCTCAGGCTGTGTATACGCCTGCAGCTGGAAAACAAAAACAACCAGCATGGTTGAATTTAGACTGGAGATGAGACGGACAAGCTCAGACAAGCTCCCCCCTCCTGATTCTGGTGCTGAATCCTGAAAACAGAGAGAAATGATTCTTCGATAGTGATTAAATAAAAACCGCACCGAATGGATCAGAGGAGAACCTTCCCCAGAATCTACTCATCAACGACTCACCCAGGAGGTCCAGAAGAACCCAGAACAACATCTAAAGCTCTTCAGGCCTCACTGCCTCAGTTAAAGTCAGAGGTCATGACTCAACAATCAGATGTAGAGCTAGGGCAAAACAAATAGAAATGTCCAGCACTAGCTTTCTGTTAGCAATGAGAGGTACTAACAGTATGTTCTAGCTCTGATCAGTGGACCTGCTGCCTTGGTCCTCCTGGACTGAACCAGAGGTACACAAGCCCCGGACCGGTACCGGGCGCAAAGACTGAATAAATAACTTAAAGAATTTCCGTTTGATTTATTATCAGAATCTAAACGGTGTTTAATTCTGAAAATTGACCGGATCCTCTCCCTCACATCCGGCTATTACTTACTCTCTACAAGAGCTGGGTATCGATTCAAATTTCAAGAATCATTTATGATTCGAAGGCTGCACAGTGGCGCAGTTGGTAGCACTGTTGCCTTGCAGCAAGCCTGGGGTCTTTTTGCATGGAGTTTGCATGTTCTCCCTGTGCATGCGTGGATTCTCTCTGGGTATTCCGGCTTCCTCCCACAGTCCAAAAACATGACTGTGAGGTGAATTGGTCTCACCAAATTGCCCTTGGGTATGAGTATGTGTGTGTGTCTGTGTGTGTGTGTATGGTTGTTTGTCCTGTGTGTCCCTGCGATGGACTGGCGACCTGTCCAGGGTGTACCCCGCCTCTCGCCCCATGACAGCTGGAGATAGGCACCAGCCCCCCCGCAACCCTGCATTAAGATGGACGAGTACAGAAAATGGATGGATTTATGACGCGATCATGACATGTTAGGGATGACTTCTTCAGAAAGACGATTGCGAGACACCGCCTCAAGCGGAAATTGTTTACGACTATTTCTTGCGTGACTTCGGATTCTATAAGCTGCTGGAAATTTTATTTCTCCGAGGGAGTTATCCCAAAGGGATCAATAAAGTTGAAGTCTAGTCAAGAATAGGGGCGCATATCCTTGCAAATAAAGCCCACAATCGTCTGTTATTTTGAGAGAACGTGCAGGATTGGCCGGTAGTTGTAGTGATTGCTTAAGTTTCTCCTGTTGCGACCCGGTGGACGGCTCGGACCTGAAAAATTGGTGATGTCGCAGCATGTGGCTCCTGAAGTTGGTCGTAGTTCCGCAATTCTTCTCCGTTTGACAGCCCTTGCAAATCTTCTTGCTTCTGTCAAGCTCATCTTTCTGTTTGTCCGTTCTGAACCTGAAATGGTGCCAAGCGCTGGCGTTTTCAAAGCCGGCGCTAGGCTAACAGTGCCGCTACAGTTCGACGCCATGTTGTTTACATTTCTTCATGCCTGAATTCAATGACGTCACAATGGGTGGAGTTAAAGTTCAACGGGGAAAACAGTTTTAACCCTTTGCCCGTCTGGACTTTTTTTTTCTACTTTTGTTGTAAAAAGGGCAGACAACCTTAAAAGGGTAAATGGATCTTTGGACATATGAATCGGTCTTTAGGAATTTTTACAAATCGATTTAGAATCAGGAAACCGATTCTTCAACACAGCAAAAGCTAAGAAATAGTCCAAGTGGGCTACAGGGTTGGTTTAAAGTCTTGGTTTTTAAATCTTTAAAAGAGCCAGCACCTTGATGGCTCACTGCACTTTCATACCCAAGCCAGGGGGCTTTGGTTGTCAAAGCAGCTACGAATGGAAGTCCCCCAGGAGAGGCTGAAAACCAGAGGAGAGCAAGGTTTCAGGGCAGCTGGACCTCGACCTGGTACGTTAGATCTGCTCAAACCACTGATATTGTTAAAATATTTTCTCCTCAACATTTACTTCTGGTTGAGCTAGACTCCTCCTGAATGTAGTTTTATTGTATTCATTTATATATCAACCTTTAGTTGTCTGCCGATTCACCGTTAATCGATTAATTGTGGTGTGATATGTGCCAAATCTATAGCGATTCAAAAATGTTCGAAATCGATCCGGCGGAACCATCATGGCTGCTGCTAGTGTTTCAGCCCGGCAGAGCGAAGTCTACAAAATATTTTGCATTTTAGTTGTGAATGGAACGTCTATGTTGTTGTGTATCATGTTAGCAGCAGTGTCCTCTTTTCCCCGGACATGTCCACTTTTCCCCTGCTGTCCGGGGCGTCCTCCCCGAGCTGCAGCGCAGGGCAGCTGCTGTTTACAAGACGTCAGCTCAGGTGGAGCTTTACAGACGAACCTCATAGGAAATGTCCTTGTTATCGTCCCGGTCGCGACTAATGTGTGGCGGAGTGCAGCGTGTTCATAGCTGGCAGATTAGTTTCTGTGTCTGACAGCAGCCAGTCATCCCGTTGGTCACAACGCAACGCAAAAACAATGAAAAGGCTGAGAAAGGTCAGAGTTCATCTATTAAATTGACAGCAAAAAAAAAGAGAAAAGTGTCTTTGGGAGAATGTTTATTTTATTCATTTGAATAGAAAATTATACTTCTTTTCTCAGAATATAATTTCAGATTGTGTGTAATTTCTGTCCTGTATGACTTAAAGGTTGAGCTAATATTGTTACAGGTTTATTTTCTAATTAGAAGATTAATTATTTCTATTTAGACTTTAAAGTCCTTTCTGCGATGGTTGACTTGTAAAAGCTGATCTGAAGTTTACTTAATTTTTCTTTTTAACCGCATAGAGGAGGAATACTTTAAATATGTTAGAATCAAAAGGCTTGTTTAAATAAACAGAAAATGATTGATGTGTTTAAGGATTGGCCCAAGTTTCCTCTTTTATGGAAATCAAAACAGGGTCACTCTATATTATACTTCTTGTACCAACACACATTTCCTGTAGCTTTCCTTGACAAATATGAACTTAATATGATTGTGAAACATATTTTGGACATGTGTTTTATTTTGGGGTTTGATGGGACATCAATTGGTTTGGAGACTTCAATTAATGGAAACTAAATTGATTTAATTGTGGAGAGTAGCCATGGGAGGAATTAAGAAAAAACCCTAAATGGGGGGAAGAATATGTAACAAAAACAATCGTTTTATAATCGAATCATAATCAAATCATCAGCCACCCAAGATGGCAGTCTTAGGATTTGCACAGTACCACTAACGTTGCATACAGATCTGAGTGTTTATCTGCTGAGTATGTGTTCAATAAATAATGTTTGACTTGATCTGCTGAGAGTTTAATCAACAGTCATCTCTCAGGTTTACAGAAAATGATCTGAAAAAGTGAAAATATCCAGAGAGCAGCAGCTGAGTGGAGGAAAATGTCTTGCTGAGGTCAGAGGAGAAGGAGCGGACCGGTTCCGGATAATAGAAAGGCAACGGTGGCTCCAATAACCAG
This sequence comes from Valencia hispanica, assembly GCA_963556495.2. Taxonomy (NCBI): domain Eukaryota; kingdom Metazoa; phylum Chordata; class Actinopteri; order Cyprinodontiformes; family Valenciidae; genus Valencia; species Valencia hispanica. Next base: position 2,033,970 of record OY747722.1, on the reverse strand, counting down.
TAGCTCCAACCAAGGTCTGCAGAACTACATCTCTGAACACAACGTGAATTGGAAGAGCTGCAGCAACAGAAGACCACACCAGGTGCTGACTCAGCAGAACCGGACCAGCACATGGTGAAAAAAATGTTGCATGGTCCAATAAATCTCAAATTCAGTTGCAACATTCAGACAGAACTCAGATTCGGACCAATCAGGTCCTCTTATTCCAGTCTACTCAACATCCCTAGAATCAGAACCAAACATGGAGAAGAAGCTTTCAGTTTCTATGCTCCTCTTTTCTGGAACAAACTTCCAGAAACCTGCAAAGCTGCTGAAACACTGAGTTCTTTTAAATCACAACTAAAATGTATCCGTTTGGAGCTGCCTTTGTGTGTGCTTTTTGCTTTATTGCTGTTTTTACTTTATAAGCTTTGTCTGTGTTTTACTGCTATTTTTATTTTACCCTGTGAGTTCCTTTAAATCAAGGCTATAAATACTAGGGATGTGTATTGGCAAGAGTCTGGCGATACGATATGTATCAATACAGGGGGCGGCCATACGATATATTGTGATACTATGAGTAAGACTATATTATTTTTAAAACTGGATTTAACTGTAGAAAAACTGTCCCATCATTCTAAACACTCCAACATGTTTCAAACTTCAACACATCCAGTTTTATTACTAGATCTAGTTGATCCACTGGAACAAAGAAGGTGAAAACAGCCACAAACTACCAGTTATAGTTTTAATTTTACTACAAAAATTACTGTCATCATTAATGGTTAAAATAATTGCTAATTGATACATTGCTTTTGAATATCAATTCATAAAATATCGCAATATATCGGCGTATGGATATTTTCTTACATCCTTAATAAATACCATCTATTTAGAGCTGCCTCTGATTAATAACCACTGGAACATCGTTAGTTACAGTCTGGATCCCAACTTTTTATTTTCTCAATGGAATAAAATTTTTCATTTTTATTGTTTATGAGGTTTTTATCCTGTGAAGCATTTTAATAAGTCAATGAACTTCACTTATATTTTCACTCTAATGAAAACAAAGTTGTACATTAGGAGAACATCGTCTTATTATTAGCGTGTGTATGTGTGTTGATGGTGAAAAAGAATATTTGGGTCACTGGACAATAACCAACACTCTCCATCATTCTAAATGGACCCACACATACTTCCCCCATAATTAATGCATTAGAGGGGTCATAGGTTATATAAGCACAGCGCTAGCCGGCAGAGCTGGGTGTAGCATCGTAATCCAGGAAGTGTAGCACTCAACTCTGATTGGCTGACTCTGTATGTCCAGCTTAAATGGCAAAAGTGGGGTGGAGGAGGGGCAGAAAGTGCACTGCTATGCGGGTTCTGGTAGTTGGGAGCAGTTTTACTCAACTAACTAAAAAATAACATATTTATAAGATTTTTAGAGATAAAAAAAGAGAAGATTGGCTTTTAAACAAAAGCAATCTGTCATTTCATGATTTATCCTGTAATATACAGATGTATGCTTTTTAGATAAAGTCTCACATACTTGTCTGTCAAAAATTATTTAAGGAAGTATAAAAAGCAAGTAGTAATCCTAAATGCTTAATGGAAAATTGTGAGTAACTTAAGTTTTGTTGTCAATAGGGGTTCATAACAGCGGCAAAGCAACAGAAACCAAGGCAACTAACTACAATCAGAAGCTCCGCATGTTTATTTATTCTGAAAGAGTCGGTAAAGTTATCTGTCAGGTAAAAGTGTAACACTTCTCTTTTCTCCTCCCGTTGTGCTTCTGTTAGGGGGACTTTATGCAGGAGAGGTCTGACAGTTGTTTCGCCTCGGGCCACATTCCACATCCATACCCAGCTAACACGCTCCCTTGCACAAGCTGCATTAGCTAAAGCTTTCTAGGAAGCGTCAGCTAACCTGTATTTTCCTCTCCACACTGTCCGGTGAACAAGACAAACAAACAGAGGCCCAGTGATCAGGAAAACCTGTGGAATACGTCTGTCATGCACTCGCTCCCAACGGTTTCATTTTGGCCTAATTTCACCATCATCATGTGTTGTGTTGATAATTTACTTTGGGTTACATTTTAATACTCTTTAAAAAAAATAAACCCATCAGTCTGTTGCATTTTTCTAAAATTCTTAAATCTAGATTCAGAATTATTGAACACCTTCAGAAACTTTTGGAAGTTACTGATAAATCATCAGTTAGGATATGATTCTCAGGAATAGGATGCACAGACATTCGGGGTAAAACATGAAGATATTTTTGTGCACATTTTATAAACATCTAGTCCTCAGTATGTGTGTTGCTCATAGGGTTGCCAACCGTCCCGTAAAAAACGGAATTGTCCCGTATTCAGAGAAAATATTCCGCGTTCCGTATTGAGGTGAAAAGGAACGCGGTTTGTCCCGTACTTCAGCTAGAATGAAAAAAAGACACAAAGCTGGAGTTATTCTGTCTTTACGCTGCATAGCTGCTGCTTCTTCTTCTCTCATTTTCTACTCCTCCCCTCTACTGTAACTCCTTAAATCATGAAACCAATCAATGATCAGCTGATCGGCTTTTCTGTCTCTCATGTCTGTTTATCGCCCACTTTGTGCAGAAAGAGGAAACCAGTGGATGTCGCGCTAAACAACAGCAGCACGTTTAATAACCTGTTAGAACTGATTTAATATGACTTTCTAGTATCAGCTGATGTTTGCTGAAGCCACAGCTGTAACAGCTGCTGGTCATGATATCAGTTTGAAAATGTGGTGAGATGGAAACATGAAGATGAAACCAGGAGATGTTCTTACTGAATCATCAGAGCTGAACATGTGATGGAGAAACAGGTTTACCTTTTAGCTGACATGAATGAGTTGAAGGGAAGTTATAAACTGTTTCTGAGAGACAAATAACACCAGGATCCTTTTATGTAGCTGACAGCTGGTAGCTGTGCAGGGGCGGCCCTAGCAAAGTTTTGCCCGGGGGCCAGGTAGGGCATTAACAGGGAAAGGGGGGCACAAATAAATACTTTTCTTTCTTATTCTCATTTAAAATGTCTAGCTTTTAATAAATTATTATCTGAATCTTACAACCAAAGAGGTCATCCGATGTTAAATGAATAGAAATCCATTATCGTAAACAGTAAATATTAAGTCTAATATTTGGAAAAGGTACCCTCTGTGCAGTCTGCAATTCTGTCAAAGAAAGATGTTGAATCTATTTAATCATTGTAGAAAATTTAATTAATTTCTGTGCATTTGTTTTACGTGCATTAAATCAAAGTTGATAACATCGATTAAAGATCATGAGGGTGGGGGGTGGTTCCTTATTTTTTTTGCTGGGAGTTGGCAACACTAGTTGCTCATGACGTGTTTTTTAGCGTTTATTGGGATGAAGGTTCTGGAAACAATAGACACTATTTTTCATCTTTAAAGATCTCTTGACCATCTTGGGCTGAAAGTTACACACTCAATATAGAGTTCGAGTGCAACTTCCCTGCCACGTCTCCCACTTCAAGCATTCATAATGCCGAGGGGAGTAAGTGCCATCAAAGCAGAAAGCACATCTGCATGAAGCATGTTATAGGGACATGGTTGCAGCATTTGTAGCATTTAGAATAACTCTGTAGCAACCTTATCTGCAGTATATATCTGAGTTTTGCAGTTTATACGATAAAATCTGTGTCAAAAGGGTTTGTAGCAGTCAGGTGATTACACACACACACATTCACAAATATATATATACACTCAATTAAACGCAGGAAATACTACAGTCAGCAACGTAATTGTGGTGAGACACAACTTTACTAAAATTTGTTCATGACCAGGGCTGCACATAAAATATTTTCTACATTTTTTGATAGTTATCGATAATTATCAATATCGATCAATCTGACTCTTTTTCTATATTGTCCAGCCCTGGGTGATTCATCATAAACCTTTAGCAACTGGACTGACTCCTCACCAACACTAATCAACACACTTATGCATTTCCAAACAAAGAAAGAAATTAAACAAAATCAGTCCAAAAATTAACCATTAATAATTTTCTTGCTAAGCAAGACGTATATTTGGTGACAAAAGGAAAGCTAAGACGGACATCGTGCTGAGAAAGGGAACCATGTATGGCCAGTGTATCACCTGGGGTCAATCATTCCCCAATAAGCCAGTTAAACCAGTTAATAAGCCAGTTAAACCAACCCTAAAGCAGCCAGGGTTTCCTCGTATTGACCAGCCGAGCTGAAGCCATGTTGTATTTTATGTGTGTGTGTGTGTGTGTCAGTGGCGACACTTTGAAGTCGGGGCAGTTTTTTCTTTGAGGTGGTCCGTCCCTGCTACTCAACAGTGTTAATCATGCGTGAAGGGAACATGCTCACTCTGAGGGAAGCCATCAGCGGCGACGCCCGCTCCACCACAGTCTTGGTGCAGCTTTGATTAGCATGGCCTTGGGCTACCACGCCAAAAAGAAAGCTTAACAAATAAATACACGGGGTCAACCCATTCAGCCGTGGCTACAAAGGTAGAGCGGTTCAAGGAAACTGGGTTTCACTGTGAGAGCCAATAGGGGAGCTCTGCAGCAGATCATGCAAAGGGATAGTAAAATGATGCAAATCAGGCATGAAGAAACTATTCCTGGTGCGTTTCTGGCCTTGAACTGGTTTTAATGGTTTCATCTTGGTCCAACAGATCCAATTTAGGACACCGTCTCCCTGGGAAACGCTGTGATGTGGTCAATTTCTACATCCAAGCTGAACCTGATCGCAATCGACGACCAGAAAAGAAAACTTTAGCACATAGAAACAGGGCTGATCCCATCAATCCAAGGTTAAAGGTCAGATCAGATCTAAAATTCATATCAGTTGTGGGCATCACAGGCATGAAAACTCCATCCCAACATGCTGACGTGTGTAGTGTTATTGCAGGGCACTTTAAATGTTATAACCTGCCAAACACTGCATGCATCCACATGGCAATGCAAACTGCAACTCTACATATAGTCCAGCTTCATTACTTCTTTGTTTTCTTTAAAGCAGCTGTATGTAAGAAATGTATTTCAATTAATCATAAAATGGCCCTCATGTCACTAGACATTAAGAAATCATGTTCATTTCAAATACTTTGTATCACTGACAACAGTAGTACGGCCAGGATATTGTCATTTAAAAAGTGAAGTTGCAGCCCTCAACTAATGTAGATGATGTCATCTTGTGTTTTGGCCTGAAGCTCCGCCCTCCACCTATCTACCAATTACGAAGCCAGTAGTGTTTCGGCATCGGGGTTGTCAGTTCTGCTCTAGTTACTACAGCTGCAGCTACAAAAGTGTTTCAGAAAAAAAAAAGTCTAATGGGCCGTTTACACCGGTCAGCGCGTCCATTCAGCAGGGCAGCTAGATTACATGCAAGTCTATGATACCTACGCATCTAGTAGGCGCCAAGCTGCCCCGCAGCAAGTCGCGCGCATCGGCGCAGCTGACATCAGCGCGTCCACGCAGCTGCTGCTCGGATGCGTTGACGGACCGTCGGAGCAGCTCCTGCATGAAGTTGAGAAAACTGAACTTTGGGGCAGCAAACACGGGGCATCAACCAATCAGAGCGACTCGTTGTACTGACGTAGTTACTCCTTCCATGGGTGAATCGGCAAGTTTTTCATTCAAGATGGAGGATCAACTAATCGTTGCTGTGTGTAATTTTCATGAATTGTATGACCCGTCTTCGTCTTTTTACAAAGATAGCAAGAGATCGGATCTTATTTAGAGGAAGATATCGGAGGATACTGGAGTGCCAGGTAAGCAGTTAAATATTTTTCTTTTAACTTTCTTATGTGTTAGACGACGTTGTCTGGCTTGTGTGGCTTCATTAATTAAATAAACCCAAGCCACTCGACATGATCCGCCATGTTGTAAACAACTAGCAACAGACAAATCCACGCCCGCACGCTGACGTAATGACGTGTCGCGCTGACGCTCCGACGCAGACTACAAAGTGTGCAAGCAGCTGGGTTTTAATTTTAAAGCGTCGACTTTCGTCCGTTTGAGCGATTTGACGCCTGGACGCGCTGACCGGTGTGAACGTGCCATAACGTTACTACACCTAAAAGACCTTGTTATCGTTCAGAAATAAGTCGTGACAAAGTCAGAAATAAAACAAGGATTTGTATAGGAGATGCCTTTGCAAGATGGAGACGGCTGAAAACAGAGAAGAATCTGAAGACAGAAGCCAAGGTTGCTAATTTTGTCCTGGACAGGTAACATTAATCTATGTTTGGCCAACTTGAATTTAAAGGTGAATGCAGTACCAGTTTTGGCCACAATCTTACATACGGCTCCATTAAATCAGAAAACAAACAAGTTTGGATCCGTTTTTTTCCCCTGCTGTTTTAACGTATGAAATCCTCCAAGAGAGGACCCACAGGACCTCAAATGTTATTTTGTTTTCATTTATTTTTATGTCTTTTTTGACAGTCTTCAAACATTGTAATATTGGTGACAGGTCCGTTTCTTCTCGGTCAAACCATCAATGGTTTTGGAGGTGGACAGAAAGGCGCGAATATTAAATGACAGATAATAAGTTTTTCAACTTTTGATTACGATAACCCCGGATACCAGTCCAGCTGATTTCAGAACCCAGCTTTGCTAAGAGATTCTTGCAGCTAAAGCCTTTAAGTCGTCTTGCCTCTGTTTGCATCATGTGACGCATAGAGCGGGTCACGTGACACAGACGCGCGGGAAGTGAACGCCGTTCTAAGTGGTTGGGGGGAAGCCTGGATTCCGATCGGGAAACTCCTGTGGTCTAAAACCGGTTCTGATGTAATGAGTACGAAAACCACCTTGGTGTGGTGCGTTTATGGGTCTGCAGGAGAATTAAGACATTTATAAGAAGCTGTTTGGATCTTGAATGCATCCTACTCAACCTGTATTTAAGATTGCTGATCAAATGGATCCATTGTCCAACAGCTAAAAAAGGCCAAATATCAAAAGTTATCGTTGTTGTTTGCAGCTGACATGACATTTTGAAGAAGATTGGATTTTTCAAACCTCTGGAAAGAAAACTAATTTAAGATTTAGGGCTGCAAAACAAATCCAGATGAGCCCCTCTGGATTATAAGTATGATGCTTGGTGGTAAAAACCTTCCTTCTAGGGAAATAACAGAGATGTATCAGTAATTTGTCCTTTATGACACTTATTCAACCAGACCAGCTCACTGTGAAGCTGTTAATCATCTCAAGGAATAACACCGTTGACTGGGTCAGGGAAGAACTGATGCTAAAGGCCCAACAAATGAGAAGGACAAGAAGGAAGATGGAGAGAAAGGAAAGGAAAGGGGGCGGGAGGGCATCGTTCTGACTGCAGGGAGGCTCAGACAGTTGAGTCATATTTCAGGCCTGATTGGAACTGACAAAGTGTTATTGGAGGACTCGGTCCCCACAGCATTGTTTGCTTTAGAAAGTCAGGGACAGATTTATTATGACTGAAAAACATTAGCGAGATCGGAAGTGGAAAGCACGGCGTGTCTGTCTGCGCAGAGAAAACATCTTTAAAGGCCGGAGCTGACGCTTCACTCCTGAAAGACGGAGGTGTTGAAACACCAAAACTCTAAGGAATAAAATAATGTTTCTAATAAAAGATCTGCCTGCAGGTCGCCTTTAGTTCAGTCCTGGAGACAAATGGCTCCCATTTGGATTATGGTATGGGCATTGGGGTTAATGGGCTGATAGACGGATGAGTGTGTACATCTGAGTAACACCTACTGACCAAGTTCTTCACAGACTGGTTAGTAAAATGACTCGTTTAAAGTTGCAGTTCCTTCACAATAAGAGAAATCAGAATTATATGTAGAATGTAGTAGGTGTGTTACGGTACATGTATCCATATTCAGATTATTCGGTACGAAACGTTCTTTACAAGACAGAGGCGTTCCGAGTTTCCACACGGAAGCATAACTGCGTTGCACTTTAGCCAGAAACACAGAAACAAATCCAGCCTCCTGCTAGCAAACGTTCGGACCAGAGACTCTTCTAAGGGAGAGTAGGAACTGGAATCCCAGCTTCATTTGGGAACAATTCAGCTTCCTGGTGTTACAGAACAAAACAGATGTTACTGAGAGGAAGGACCCCGCTTAGCTGCCCTCATTGGTGCCGTTCTCTTACCGTAGCAATAAAGTATAAGCAGGATTCAATTCAGTTTATTTATATAGGGCCGATTCACAACAGATGTCATCTCAAGGCTCTTTACAAGAAAAGTCATTTCATTGCAATCATACAAACATTCCAATTAGTTTAAAGTTTTAGTTAGTTTCCTATTTAAGGAATCCCAGCAGATTGCATCGAGTCATTGACTGGCAGTTGTGTGTCGTTGATACAGACTCCAACCACAGCAATCCCTCATACTGAGCAAGCATGTAGCGACAGTAGAGAGGAAAAACTCTCCTTTAACAGGAAGAAACCTCCAACAGAACCAGGCTCAGTACCAGCGGCCGTCTGCCACGACCGTCTGGGGGTTCAAGAAGACAGAGCAGAGACACAGAAAGAACAGAAGATCTGATATAAGAGAACTTTCTATGTTAAAGAAATGAAAAAGTTGATAACTGGACACGGGGGATGAGGATGGACACCTGACTGTAATAATGTGTTAAAAACGTTTCTTCCAGGAATTAGTCAGTGACGTTGCTGAATGGAAGGTGAACAGAAGGAGCTCCGCCCCCACCACAGTGACAAACAAAGTTAACAGTTAAAAGTAGCAGAGCGAAGAAAATTGGTGAGTCTGTCCTCTAGCAGTCTACGTCTATAACAGCATGACTACAGAGATAGCTCAGGATGACCTAGCCCGTTAGAATGAGACATGAGAGAGGCAGAGCCAGGGAGAACATAGAAAAACGAGCAACGTAAAGTCGGAGCTGCAAAACAATCTGTTGCCATAGTAACGCCATGTTAAAACCAAAAACTTTTGGGATTTGATTCATCTTAAGATGGAAAAATGACCTTTTGGTTACTTGACTCACCCGTCAGGCTTTCTTCCTGTTTCTCCAAACAAACAACTGTGCAGGTTAGATATTGACAGCTGGTAACTACTCCTCATCCAAATGTCCTTTTTTGGCCATGAGGCCATCTGACTTGTTGAACATTTTACCTGCATGATCTTTTTTCTGCTGCTAACATGATCAACGTCAGCAGACAAGAAGCTTTAGTCATAATCGTGGGAACACTTTCCGATGCAGCTGTTGGTCTACAAAATATGTCTGACGTCACCTTGTTCTCTAGTTTAACCATGGCATTTTGTGTCACTTTTTAAAGTTTATTTTCTGTCATAAAAGAGCTGCTGACCCACAGACATGCTTCTCTTCAAGCATTGCAGCAATATTCATAACTAAATGATGTCAGCATCTATTTAATTTGAAGGGCTTCACTAAGCCAGAGTGTTGTTTCACAATTAATGAGTGATCTGACTTAGAAACCAAATCTAAATAGTTTCTCTGTCCTTGCTCCAAGTTCGTACCAACTACCATGAAATTTGGCCCGGCAGATTGTAGGCAAAACTCCCAAACGATAAACAAATGGTTCTGAAACTCTGCAGGGAATCCACGGTCTGTATATACTGTATAAATCAAACATAAGCTCACTGATTCCTAAAAGCAGAAAGAAAGCTAGCTCGTCTTCTACCAATGACATCCGGCCCCATTATGCGCTGCAGGGATGCTTCTTTGTGAATCTGTTATTGTTTTTTTCTGGATAAATAATACTAAAACACCTTTACACAGGTATGAAAACAATAGCAGAGCAGACCTCGCATGTTTTCGAGGCTAAGCTCGCTGTATGTGAGTAACTTCTTCTTGGCCCTCGGTCCTCTCACACTGCGGTAGTAAGGAACTGGAAACAAGGAAGAAGCGGAGCAATAGGAGGCGAGGGGCTCAGCGGTTCTGTTGGGTCCTAAATGAAAGTCGCCTGTATTGTGTTTGACTTGGCACGGTCTGAGGACGCGGCTTCAGCCAAAACCAGCTGACTGCTCCGTGTCTGTTCACTGTTAATTACTGATGTCAGTTAAACAAAGATCTTAATCTGAATAAAACACCAGCCAAATATAAATAAGATACAGTGATTCACCTCCAGAGTCAACAGTGGGATGTAAAAATGCTCAGTTAGTAGTGAAGCTGCTAAACTTTTACCAGAATTTAAAATACGACTAAAATGAGGGATTAAGCTCCTTCTTACATTGTTAACCTCTCAAAGCCCTATAGCCCGACCCGGAGCTCGAGATCGTCTGGGCAGAACCAATTGATGGTTCCACGTACTTGTTTTAAAACTGGTGGAGATCGACCATTTAAAGCTGCCGCGCCGCGACCTTGGAATAAACTCCCACTCCACATGCGCTCTCTAGACTCCGTGGACATCTTTAAAAAGCGCCTAAAAACATGTTGGTTTGAAAAACATTCTAGTCGAGTCTGACTCTCGGTATTTACTGTGTTTTTAAAGTGAAGCACTTTGTGACTGTGTGTCTGTGAAAAGCGCTATATAAATAAAGTTTAATTACTTATTAATATTATCTGGGCCAGACTGCTCCATATTAGCCCAACCCTGAAGACTAACTGGTTGCACCTAACAGCACAAAAGTTAGCTACTCCCAAATGTTCGAATGCATCGCAGTTCTCCAGATTCTGTTTTTTTTTTTATCACTGCCTATAAAGTCAACATTGACTCGTTATTGATTAATGAACAATCTAGTTAAAGTTCTTTATTTGAAGCAGAATTATACAAAACAGGAAACTTCCTGGAAAAGTGTATAAAGTCCGTTAACAAACTGAAATATAAACTTTAAAACATCAAAATAAATGAAATGGAAGACGATCTAAATGAAAATGTTTAAAGGGCTAAACATCTCAAACTGAACATATTGTTTCCTTCAAGACATTTTTCTTAAGAAATAATGATTCCAGAACTGAACTTGAAGTTTTTTTTATTTTTCTAGTCGCACTTTTGAGAAACTAGAAAAGCACTCCGACAGTGCAGACCTTCACAAAGTCAGCTCAGACTGACTGTAATAATGTGTTAAAAATGGTTGTTCCAGGAATTAGTCAGTGACGTCTGCGTTGTTTTGCAGCAGCAGCTGGAAGCTGAACTGAAGGAGCTCCGCCCCCACCACAGTGTCCCACATAAAGAGTAAAATAAAGTTATTCATATTAAAACACATAAAACCAAGAGAAACTCTGGGGTTAGAAACAGCGGCTCCTCTGCAGCGATGATTAAACCATTAGACTAGCAGTGCACTGTAGCCCCGCCCACCTCACCTGTATAACTCATGCAGCATCCTGTCAGCTGGCTCAGGTAACAGTTCAGCCCCCGATTAACTTGTTACCATGTTGACGCAGACAGTAGGGCAGTCTGAAATATTCATTTCATATCTCAGATTGTCTTGACTTTGGCAGAAACCTATTTCCTAAAAGAAAATATTTAGACTGTTATGTTAATTATCTTATTGAAAACATTTTAATGCTTTTTGAGAACAATTTGTTGGAAAATGTATTGCAAGTACAGTTCGATTTCAAAATTTGTCACACAAAAACAATTTTTTTCACTTTGTTTCCTGACTGTACCGAAAATGAATCCGAACCGTTTTTGTTGTTGTTTTTTTGCGTACTGTTACACCTGTAATTAATATGCATTAATACATACAGTGGAAACCGTCTTATCACTACCACAGAAACTAACATCTATAGTGCTCCTTATCTCCGCTCCTGGGGGACCAGCCAATCAGCACCAAGGTAAATGGATGGGGCTCCTGGATTGGCTGATTTAGATTCCCAAGCTGCAATTCCTTTGGAACATTTTAGATATGCCCTCTGGAAAAATACATAAATAGGCAAAGAGGCAGGGCTACACTATACTCTAAACCCTATGGGAACCCTAAATACCATGGCAGAGCTTTGTGACAAAGTGACATATATACATTTTGAACCTGAACTGAACAAAGTAGTACAATACAAACCTTCTCTGGTCTCTTAGCAATGTGCATGCACAATTTGGGAGTGTGTGCGCTTCTCCCTCTTCCACAGGATGTGCGGCACGTACAGATTTATATGTGCATAGGGCGCGAGCACAGCACTACTTTTTTCTGGATTGTGTTTTTATTTCTGTTACTTTGTGAAATTATTTTTAATGCAGTCTCAGTAGTGGCAGGACAGCAATAATATATCAGACATGATGCCAAATAGCAAATAGCTGGTTCCCTGGGAGTGCTGGCCACCTGGTTTGCTAGAATCTGCATAACACGACTATAAATTGTCTAAAAGGTTGGAGAAAGTAATATCAGGGAGAAATATATCAAACTTTGGGAATCAGGGAGTAACTTTGGCTCCGTTTACCAGAAAAGATCTTTATCTAAAGTAAAATGTTTACATTTCCTTTAGGGTCAAGGTCAGCCTTCTATCACCTGAAGAACATTTCTAGGATTCAAGGACTGATGTCACAACAGGACCTAGAAAAACTCATCCATGCGTTTATCTTTAGTCGGATTGTTTACTGCAACAGCGTCTTCACAGGTCTGCCTAAAAAGTCAATCAGACAGCTGAAGCTGATCCAGAACGCTGCTGCTCGTGTTCCTCACTAGAACCAGGAAAGTAGAGCACATCACCCCAGTTCTAAAGTCCTTACACTGGCTCCCTGTAGCTCAGAGAATAGACTTTAAAATACTATACTATACTATATTATACTAGTTTATAAATCATTACATGGCTTAGCACCAAAGTATGTTGAAGAACTGCCGTTACTATAGCAACCCCCCCCCCCCCCAGACCACTCAGGTCCTCTAATTCCAGTCTATTCAATATTCCTAGAATCAGAACCAAACATGGAGAAGCAGCTTTCAGTTTCTATGCTCCTCAAATCTGGAACAAAACTTCAAGACAACTGCAGAGCTGCTGAAACACTGATTGGTTTTAAATCATAACTAAAAACGCATCAGTTTAGAGCTGCCTTTGAATAATGATTTTATGTATCATGTTTTGTTTATGCTTCTTGCTGTTTCTACATCATATGCTTTGTAATGTATCTGTGTTAGCTTCTTGCTTTTGTTATTTGACCTCTTCATCATATAAAGCACCTTGAATCACCTTGTTGTTGAAAGTGTGCAATACAAATAAAATTGCCTTGCCTTTAGGCATCATCTGAAGATCAAGTCATGTGCTTCACTTTTAAATCAAAAAAATGCTGCATTGTTTTCAGTATTTGCTTTATTTTAGAATAAAACTGTTTCTTTGGGGCTTTGCATTGATGGCACAACACATTCTTTCAAATTTGAAAGTCCAATCCAATAAGAGAACATGTGAATAAATATCATAATTCTCCCCCGGAAAAATGCAATGCAGCTTTCCTAAAATACCATCCTTTTTAGGTTTTAGCATCTAATGCATCTTTAGTAAATGGATAGTGGCTCAGAAAATAAAAAGGGGCACATTTACAGTTAAAATGATACATTTAAAATGAAATAAAGGGTGCAAGAGGCGGATAAATCCAGAAGCGTATGGAAAGAGAAGATTCAAAGACACATCCCAGACAAAGATGCAGAGATCAGAGGAGAGGGAGCAGGTGTAGGAGGAAAAGAGGACGCCTGAGCCGGGGGAACAGAAAGGGAAATAGGCTGGCAGATGTGAGCTGAAAAGCTCTTTTGCAGGAGAAAAATCCAGCAGGTCCTGAGCAGGTGGTGAGAGTGCCAAGAAGTGAGCTGCCTGCCATGTTATGGAAAGAGAAAAGCAACAAGGCTGCAAGGTGAAATGAGAAGAAAGACGGAAACGACAGCAGGCTGTCAGATTCCTTCAGGTTACACACCAACAAGCTTTTTATGCTATTTACTCTTCAACTGTCTGACCTGATGCTGTTTGCATTCTTCATATTATGTGTTGACAACTTTCCGCTTTTGCAGATAATTATTATGACAAAGTGTAATACAATCATATTTTTATTTTTAATCCCAATGAAATCCTTTCCTGTAACCCTACAGGTGGTGGTGGGGGTGTTATCAGGGTCTGATCCCATGTGAGGGGTTGCTAAGGCTGCTTCCAGGGCCATGCTGGGGTCAGCATAGATCTGCTCCTATGGGAGGAGTTAGTTTAATAACATTAAGGGTTCATTGGACCTGAGTTGGACCATCAGAGACCTGAACCTTCATCTCACTGATGTCTGCTAAAATCCAGTACCACCAGGTTCTGGTCCCGTTTGAAGCAGAACACCACCCCAGAGCTCTGGGAACCTGGAGAGGATGGGCCACCCCCCCAAACAAGACAGGAAGTGCTAAAACATAATCACTCATTGGGCAGAAAACTAATCCATGCCACATCTTTGGGATTTCTATTACTAAAAAAAAGTCAAACCATGTTAAATTGTTTATTCTACTTCACAGTTGAGCACTTCTTTGTTCTGGTCTGTCAGAGTTGATCAAAGCAACAGGCACTGAAATCTGTGGTTTAAACAATAACTAAATATAGACAAGTTCAAGGGGTGTGAATACTTTTTGTTAGGGTGTACCTGAGGAGTCACTTTACAGATGTATAAATGTCACGTAGTTTTCAGACCCCTGTGGATTAGTGTGGAATGAACGGTAAACAGTGTTATCATTTCTGTACCTTAACATTAAAAACCTGGTGAGACTGTTAAGATTCTGAGGTTTGGACTGAAGACCATAGAGATAAACCCATTGTATTTATCTATTCTAAAAGCTTGAATAACATTTGCATCATTGCACCTTTCGGTCCTTCCTTCTTGTGATAACCTGGCTGTGTCTCCGTCGGACTAACAGGGAAGCATAAAGTGATGTTTGGCTGTAGACTTCCTAAAAGTTCTGTGTTCAGGAAAATAAAACAAGATGTAATCGCCTGTTTCAAATCTGCATCCATCACACATTTCTAATGGTTATAATTTGGTAAAATTCAACACTAGACAAGAGAAAAAGGAAACATGCAAACGACAAAAGGTTTGCCCGATCAGGACTGACCTTTGACCCGGGCACCAGTCCGAGCTGATCCAGGTGGTAATCAGACTCAGCTGAGCTTTTCTGCAGAACACCTTCCATAACTTCCTAAAACGTTGCATGGACATCAGCAGCTGCAGGAAAACACTTCTCTAGAGTCGGGCTCTGCTGTCTGTACGAACCCTGTGTGTGTGTTACTGTGTGTGTGTTACTGTGTGTGTGTTACTGTGTGTGTGTGAGGGAGCAGTAAAGCACAATGTATTACCAGAGGCCATATGAGCAGCACAGGTGTTGTTTCTGCCCTCTTCAGGCTCCAGTGTTGCCGGCACTCGGGTTACCAGAGCTTCACCCTGCAGAGGAACCGGCCAGAACCTCGGCTCTGGCGGCCGGTTCCTCTGTTAAAGACTGGGACAAAAACCAGAACACTGCTGGATCAGCTCCGTTCAACATATATTTTTACTGCTACTTGTAAGGTAAGTGTTTCTGGGTTATCAGCATGGTGAATACTAAATGTTAATAAACGTTTTTTCCCTCGTGAAGAGGATTCGTGGATGAAACATTAAAACATACGGAGGCTGAACCCTCAGGTGAAAACGCTCTCGTTTCTGCGATTGCTCCACAAAGTCCCTCCTGTTGGGACACCTGGCTCTCTCAGGGCGCTCCCTGAAGGACCTGGAGGTCCAGAGGCCAAACCTGGAGCTTCCTTCTCCCGGGCCCTGGGGCCACCCGTTCTTTTGTTCACAGGACGACAGCACCGCTCAGATTCCTCGCTTCCATTCGCAGCTCAGTAAAAGAATCCCTCAACTACACGGGGTCCAACGAGTGGTCATGACCGCGGGTGCATGTGAATGCCTTCACCTGTGTTTGTTGATCTGTGTTCCTAATTAAGAAAGAAGTGGATGTCCTCATTCGGCAGCTGACTGCGGCTCAATGGAGCACCTGCAGGATTGTTAAAGGTGCACCGACCTGGCCTCTGACCCCCAGCATCTGGCCTGTAACTGTAAACCTGGAGACAATAGCATAGAGCGAGGACGCAGCATCAGGACGCTGCGTGTGCATGTGTGGCTCAGCGTTGGATCAGAGTCAGGGTTTCGTGCTTTAGACGTGCAGTTGGACCGTCGGCGGACTCCTTTTACCTCGAAACTTCAAGGCAGCTCTTGTTGATTTAGAACGCAAAACTTCCTGCATGATTGAACAATGGCCTCCAAGCCCCCGAGTCCAGGGTTCATACAAAGGGCCCAGGAAGTGCACAAAAACCTTCTTGGCAGCTCCAAACATGTGAAGCCAGCTGTGAAGGACATTAGGCCGCGCTGCAAAAAACAGCTGAGAACAACACCGTCCCGTATGAGTTAGAGTTGAAAACCCCTGTCTGGCTGCAGCTGTCCCTTTAAGAGCTCAGCTATTACTGGCTTTATTGTTATTAATGCCTGTTTTTTTAAAGGGGTGGCAGAGCTGGGGGAATAATCCGCCCGTCAGCACTCACATTAACGGCCTAATTGGTCTCTTCTCTCAGAGGGAAGACGGAGGCCTCAGCCCCACGGAGAAGCTAAGCCCTCAGAGCTCCTCACGCTTCAGAAATACATGATGTCTCCGTAAAGTGGAGCCGTCACATCCCTCCTTTCTCTCATCCACATTGTTGTCATTCCTTCTTTTATTTCCATCACGCCGTGTGTCATTTCTGGCTCCGAGTCGGGACAAACTTCAGTGGCTTTAACCTCCAGGGATGAAGTGACTAATGTGTTGTCAACCAGAGGGCTAATATTCAGACGGGACATTAATAAAGAAACGCCTCACTGGGGATGAACACTTTTTAATAAAGATTGACCAAATGTCAAAGGAACGCTGCTTCACCAAGTCATCAGTGTTCCCAACCTCTGCATCAACGATGCTGTGCTTGATGATGAACAACTGTGTAAAATAGAATAATATAGTGATCAACCAAACTAGGTCAGCGATGCAATATATAAATTAGGAATAATATTTCTACAGTATTCTGGCCTACAGTACAGTGCCCAGTACCCAAATACAGAGGAGCCAGGGAGGATGATGATGAGTGATTATTTACAGCATGCAGGATCTGACAAACAAAGTACTGAACTGAGGCGTATTTCTGCACGAGAGGCTGATCACTGGAAGGCAACCCAGGTGAGTTAATTCTAGGGGGAAGAGAAGCTGAGGTACCGAGTGGACCAGGAAACACAGAACCGAAACTAATCACCAGCAGAACAGAACGAAAAACTAAAGTTCAACACAAAACGTAAGAACTGCAGATCGGGACTTAAGGATGTTAAAGAGCAACTCGCCACCAAATCTACTTTTTGCTGATAAACTGTATGAATGAGTGTCTAACCTGCTTCACATCGTTCTCTCAGATCTTCGTCAGCCACTCATATTGTTGTTCCTTTTGCCCGGCTTGTCACCATGAGGAGCAGAGCTTTCAGTCACTCTGGAACTCACTTCATATTTACATCAGAACCACTGACTCTCTTCCTTTATTTAGATCACAGATCAAAACACAGACTCATTTTAGACACTGATTATGGTTGTTGGACTGTCTTCTTATTTGCTATTTGATTGTTTTGTTAATTGAATATAATTTAAAAAAACAAATGAATACATTATCATTATTATTATTATTATTATTATTAATTTTATTATTGTTATTATTATTATTATGAAAGTGCTTTCTACATCTCTGGGCAGTATTTTTGATATCTTAATACATTTTAGTAAAAAATATAAAATTTCTACCAAAAACCGCCATCTTCAGGTTAAAACTTTACACTGCACTTGAATTTGAATCAGGCATTGCGGTTCGCCGACGTCAGCCATCTTGTCGCTGTGGAGTATAAAACAAGCCCAGTCTCGGAAACGCCTCCAAAGCGACTTGGAGTTGTAATAGCAAGAAAGTGTTGACACCACCCAGCACCCTCGGTCTGCCGGGCAACGCCTCCTTTAGCCGCATTTTTTCTAAACCGGAAACGTAGGTGGAATCAGGCTCTGGTAGCGGGGTGAGTTGCTCTTTAACATATTTACACAGAACGGCTGCTGAAAATATTTTCAAACTGCCAAGTTTGCAGAGGGAGATGTGTTCCGACCTTCTCCAGCAAACCAGCAGCGCGCAGCAACATGTTGGGGAGGGGCAGCTCTAAATCACAGTCTACGCCACACAGCCAGAGAAAACTCTCGTCAATTTGGCTCCATCTCTGTTTTTCGAATGAAAAGATTATGATGCGTAGGAACGGTGAACGTTTTTTGTGACGTTGTTCTACCAACCAATATCAATGTTAAAGAAATCTCTTGTACAGATTTTAAAACCACATTTCCCCTATTTGGAGTTTTTAAAAACACTCACTAGATAAAAAGTTAATTTTATTCTGGCAAATTATGATTCCCTAATTATTTTATCTCTATTTTTGGCCCACTCTTCTTTACAGAATTGTTTTAATTCAGCCACTCCACCAGATCCTAAAGCAGCAAAGCAACCCCGCATCACCATACCGCCACCACCATGTTTTTCTTAAGTGTTGTGTTACTGTTACACTAGATGTAATGGGGCACACACCTTCCAAAGAGTTCTTGAAGTAATGTTGGTGGGTCAACCTCTCCAGCGCTCCATGTGTGAATCATGGTCCTCTCTGAGGTTCTCTGGGCTCCCAAAGCCTCAGAGATGGTTCTGTAGCCCTTTCCAGAGCAAAAGACGTCAGAGATTTCAGTTAATTCAAGATTTTAAAGGGGGAGGGGTTTCACTTTTTGACACAGGGTCAGGTTGGCTTTTTTGCTTTTAACCTTTAATATATCAAATCATTAGTGAAAACTGCTTTATGTTTTCATTCAGGTTATCTTGGTCAGATATTAACATTTGTTTGATTATAAGAAAGCAAAAACAAGCTAATTTTTACGGAAGTAGGAGGAAATTCCTCAATTTCCTTTCAAACTAATTTCTGTTGGTCGAATTTCAATTAGTATTATAAAACTTCAACATCATGAGGTTTTATTGATGTATTTATGTTCTCATACATTCCGTTATCTCAGTAATACAAGCAAAATAGCTCTAAGAGGGCTTAATGCCAGACCTAAAGAGAAGTAGCTAGAACCAGTTCTCTCCCTAACGATTGTGTCAAACTTAAAATCGAATCTTTCTGCATTTCAAACCAA
Source organism: Valencia hispanica (assembly GCA_963556495.2). Classification (NCBI taxonomy): domain Eukaryota; kingdom Metazoa; phylum Chordata; class Actinopteri; order Cyprinodontiformes; family Valenciidae; genus Valencia; species Valencia hispanica. Next base: position 2,014,886 of record OY747722.1, on the reverse strand, counting down.
ACAAATATGGCCCTTATTTTTTTACAATGCTTTCATTTGAAGATTAGCATGTAAAGTAAGTTCTGTTATTGTTGCGAAGCGAATAAAGTATGGTTTGGAACCAGAACAAAAACCACAACCCAGGAAATGTTAAACGAGTTTGATTGACAATAATCCGAATGTTAAAGCTGGTGGCAGCTACCAGAGTTCTTGCAGGTTTCAGTGAGTTAAATTTAAGACCTTTTTAAAGACCTTATAAGACAGCATGAAAGAAATTTAAGACCAATACGACGCATTAACAGAAACAGTCAAATAATCCCCAAAAAATCAAAACCTTTTTTTTTATTTGGTTATCAAACATTGCATTTACATTAATTCTGTATTAAAACAGATAACCAGAACAGTTACCTTCTTAACTCAATTAATCCTATATGTCTATGTACAACGCCAACCAACATCTATCTTAGCTCATCCCCTTTAGCACCAATCTCAGTTTCAAGGATTTTGAGTTGGGCAAGTTTTTCTTTGTATACCCTCTCAGGGCATTTGACTTGGAGAGGAGCTCAGCCATCTTGCACCCAGCCTTGCCCTCGGCTTTTTCTGCAAGTTCATCTGCCTCCCTGGCAAGACAGGTGGAAACCTCCTCCAAGCTTTTCTTCCTCTTCTAAAGGTCTTCCAGAGACTGCTCAGCCAGCTTTCTTTCCTGGTGCACTCCTGATCCAGAGAGAGTCTGTATTTTGACCGGGCCCCACCTACAGATGCCAAGAGTTCCTTGGTGAGGGGAACCCGTGTGAAACCCCTATGCGTTGCAGCATAGTCACATATGAGCCTGTGTGAGACAATTGTGTCCTCTTGCATGTTCTCAGCCTCCACCTCCTAGTTGATAGAAAGTCCCCTTCAAGAGAGGCCTGGCTATGTGACAGCAGAGGCAGCAACGTCCAGCAAAAATGCCCAGCAGCTTAATTTCTCACACAGGAAGGTGTCTAGGCGCTACTCAAACGGCTGGAAGGCAAGAAATTCTTCATTCCTCCCGTCAACGGAGTGGAACGATTCAAATCGCTGGACAATCTCTAAATGACCACAATAACAACAAACACACCTGTAAAATGGTGGAACCTATTCAAAGTACACTGCTCAAAAAAAATAAAAGGAACACTTAAACAACACAATGTAACTCCAAGACAATCACACTTCTGTGAAATTATAATCAATTTCACATGCTGTTGTGCAAATGAAATAGACAGCAGGTGGAAATTATAGGCAATTAGCAAGACACCCCCAATAAAGGAGTGGTTCTGCAGGTGGTGACCACAGACCACTTCTCAGTTCCTACGCTTTCTGGCTGATGTTTTGGTCACTTTTGAATGGTGGTGGTGCTTTCACTCTGATAGTATGAGACGGAGTCAACAACCCACACAAGTGGCTCAGGGAGTGCAGCTCATTCAGGATGGCATATTAATGAGAGCTGTGGCAAGAAGGTTTGCTGTGTCTGTCAGCGTAGCGTCCAGAGCATGAAGACAGAGCAGTAGATCAGGAGACGTGGAGGAGGCCAACAACCCAGCAGCAGGACCGCTACCTCTGCCTTTGTCCAAGGAGGAACAGGAGGAGCACTGCCAGAGCCCTGCAAAATGACCTCCAGCAGCCCACAAATGTGCATGTGTCTGCTCAAACAGTAAGAAACAGACTCCATGAGCGTGGTATGAGGGCCGACGTCCACAGGTGGCGGTGGTGCTTATAGCCCAACATCGTGCAGGACGTTTGGTGTTTTCCAGAGAACACCAAGATTGGCAAATTCACCACTTGCGCCCTGCGCTCTTCTCAGATGAACGCAGGTCCACACTGAGCACATGTGACAGACGTGACAGAGTCGGGAGAAGCCGTGGAGAACGTTCTGCTGCCTGCAACATCCTCCAGCTTGACCGGTTTGGCAGTGGGTCAGTAATGGTGTGGGGGGGCGTACAGCCCTCCATGTGCTCGCCAGAGGTAGCCTGACTGCCATTAGGTACTGAGAGGAGATCCTCAGACCCCTTGTGAGACCACTGCTGGTGCGGTTGGTCCTCGGTTCCTCCTAATGCAAGACAATGGAGGCCACACCCACTACTGAGCCTCATTTTGACTTGTTTTAAAGACATTATGTCAAAGTTGGATCAGCTTGTAGTGTTTTTTCCACTTTAACTTTGAGTGTGAATCCAAATCCAGACCTCCATGGGGTGATACATTTGATTTCCATTGATCGTTTTGAGTGATTTTGCCATCAGCACATTCAACTATGTAAAGAACTAAGTATTTAATAAGAATATTTCATTCATTCAGATCTAGGATGTGTTATTTTAGTGTTCCCTTTTTTTTTTTGAGCAGTGTATATGAGCCAGTGCACACAGAACAGGGGCAGGGCCATTAGAAGAGGGAACAACAGGTGAAAAATCAATGCTAAACTAAAACCCTGAGAGGAGAGCAAATATCTCTACATAACCTCCAATTACTATACAAATGCTTTTAAATCAGAGGATAGTAGATGCATTATATTCAAACTTTAGTTCATAGTCCCTTCCAAAGCTATTCATAGCAGCAGGTAAACCTCCTGTCAGCTGCTTGACCTTTAGGGAAGTCTGAACGAGAGACTTCATCTGATTCCTGCATCTTTCTGGGTCCCTGAACATGAGCGACGGGTCCAGACACTCCATCTGCCTCCCTGCACACAATCTCGCCTAAACTCAAAGATCTACAGTTCTGTACATGGACAGGGATACAATGTAATTGCATGCCACTTGTATCAAAATGAAGCTTAGTTTAAAATCGCACCACATGGCACGACTCAGGTCAGTGACTTCATGCAATGAGGTCCTTAACGGTCCTTTGCGATGCTTCTGCAGAATCCTGCTTCACATGAACTGTGTGGAGCCATGCATCACTTTTGCGAATCGCCAACCAATATGGTTCCATACTGGACTGTATGAATGAATCTGGGAAATCTTAAATGCAAAACATGGCTAAAGTTCTTCCTGTTGTACCAGAATGTTTTTCGAATCACACTTCATACACTTTACATACCTGTTTATATTGTGCTAAACAAAACTACACTTGCTGCCTGCATTATTTATCATAGTTAATATCCAAAACTACCAACCATGATACCTTGAGAGATGCCTCCAATTGACATCGGCCCATCCATGAAGGCTGAAACTATTCCTCATGGAAAATAAAAAAATAAAATTATAGGTGACACACATCATTAAATCATAACCATATGCACCATATTTATTCATTTAACTATATAAATGTACTAAACTACAACTTTCTTGTCAAGTGTGTCTAAGGCTTGGTTTGACCAATAATTTAAATCAATTTTGGTGACGTTACTCAAATAAATTATATTACAAAATAAACACACAAAACTTTAAGCTTTAAGAGTTTTTTAACCCCCCTCTACATTATGTATTTAATATCCCAATAAAAACAAACATTTTAAACGGTCTACCCATCCTGAATATAAATATAAATGTGAACACTGAAAACTTTGAGAGGCTGGACCTGTTTTCTCACCCCATGGTAATATCCCCATTGATTATAAATACATTTCAGTATAATGTGTCTACATTAAATACATTAATCATCACTTACTTCCATATGTTTCAGTTGGTCCTCTGCTCTTCCACGGCCCATGAACTGAGAGTTTTTGCGATATTTGAGTCAGGGAACACTGCCTGGATGATACTGCTGATATCACTACTATTGTAATGTGACAGATGTTTTGTAATCGAGTGAAGAATCTAAAGTGACTCCGATGTTGATGCATGGCTGGATCCAAACATAGCCTGAAGGTCATTAGGCGAAGACCGGAGGCTACTGATGAAGGTGGTGAACAAAACTGGGTGATGGTTTGAGCCCGCTGAAAGCTTTCCGTGGCTAACCGCTGTTTCTGCTCCTTAGAGTGAGACTTGAGCGCCTTTACACCCAAGGTCCCCAACTGGATGGTCCTCTTGCAAAGTTTACAGAGAACTTTGCATCAATTGCAGGGGACCACTTGCAACCAACTGCTAAACTCACCGATTTGAAACCAAGTCTCGTTGTAAACACACTCCCATGTTTTCAATGACAAGCAGCCGACGTGACTAAGAAGACTTTGGGAAAAGCTAGCCGTAAACAGACTACAAACATGGCAGCAAACTGAGCCTTTCCTACTTGCAGTTATTGCAAGATTTGTAGTTTATTTACCATGTTCCAACAGCTGTGGCAATCACAGCCCCTCAGAAGGGCAGACCTCTTCAGATTAGACCGTTTTACTGAGCATATTCTAAGTGACCAACGGTTTTCTGGAATAAACAAATTAATAATTAAGACCTGACCTGTTTAGATTTAAGATGGATGAAAATATGGTTGTTTTTAAGGCCTTAAATTTGAATTTGTGAATTTTAGACATTTTTAGACTTTTTGGATTAGGAACCCTGAACTACATCTTTGAAATGGCTTTCTGGTCAGACTCTGAAGAAGATTAGTTGATCAGTGACTGACAGTGTAAACAGGAAGTGGAGATTTCCCTGGCAGAGCTGGTATCCCTGGAAGTCCTCCAAGGAGACTTTGACCTCGGCTAACTTGAATCCTCAGACATTTAATTAATGAGGAATGGAAAATCTCCATTTACTGGGGATTGTAGCACCCACAGAACCTTATAGATATGAATACTGTATACAGTGAAAATCAGGGGGCGATGACGTCACCGAGTGCAGAAACTCCAGTAGCTGGAAAAGTCGCTTTACGAGGTCATATTTTCAATGAAAGCTAAAGGAAACGTGTGTTGGCAGTTTAAATATAATATAGGGTGACCCTATTTTGATTTCAATAAAAGAAGAAACTTCAGATCAGCTTTTACAAGTCAACCATTACAGAAATGACTTTAAAATCTAAATAGAAATAATTAACCTCTGTATTTGAAAATAAACCTAAAACAATAGCTCCCTTTTTAAGTCATACAGGACAAAAATTACACAAAAATCTGAAATTATAGTCAGAGAAAATAAGTATTTTCTTTTCAAAGTAATACAAAATAAAAAGCTGCGTTCTCCCAAAGACACTTAAAGTTTATACTCCCGTCTTAGTTTTTTTTTTTCCGCTGTCAATTAAATACAGAATTCTAACTTTGCAGTGTTTTCATAGTTTCTGTGTCAGTTTGACCAAAAGGATGTTTGCCACCTGTCACACACAGAAACTAATCTACCAGCTATGAGTACGCTGCTCTCCGCCACACCGGGATTCAATGAAGGACATTTCCTGTGGAAAAGATGTTGCTGCTAACATGATACACAGCAACAAAGTGCAAAACATTCACAACTAAAGTGCAAAATATTTACTGTATTTTGTCAATTTCACACTGCATGACTGAAACAATAGCTGTAGCCATGATGTCTCCGCCGGTCCGTTCCCTAAAAATGTCCGTGCCCCACGCCGGACTTTCATGTTTTTCTCATTTAATTATAATGAAAAATAATCGATATTTGAAAACACTTTTGAATCGCTATCGATTTTGCATTTTTCACATCGTAACTAATCGATTTATGATGAATTGGCGCACCCCTATCAGGTACACGATGAGGAACTTTACCACGAACCGCTCAAAGGCTGACAACAGGCAATCGTACTGAGTCAGTGAAGAGCAGGAGCATATAAGGGCAGCAAAACAGGCGGAAGAAGTCAGCAGCCAGCAGGAGCGGGCGGGGCAGAGCAACGGATCAGCAGGAGTCATGACAGAAAGAGGAAAAATCCTGACATCACTGCATTTAAACGGCGTTTATGCTGTAATTTGTAATTCTACAGGCGGAAACTTGAGTTAATTGTGAACCAGTTACATATGGACATTTTTGAGTTCTTGGTTCTCCAGAGTTTGTTTTGTTAATTTGTCCTAATCACATCACAGGCTGACCTAACTAGTATACTCTATTTAGCCATCATTTCTACTGAAGCCCCTTCATTTGGTTTTTAGGCTGCTGAAGCTGAGATCTTTCCTACTCTCATTGCTGCTGCTGCTGTAAATGCTTCTCTACTCTACTGCAGGCACCTGGGCAGAAGTTGGCTATTAATGCCCCACCTGAGGCCACTTCAGCAAGAGGCTCTTACAGCCAAGTCCTGGGATGACATCAGAATCCTTCGCTTTAACTCCACAACGGACTGTCACTTCTTATTTCAGGATAATTCCGAAAAAAAGGCCTCCAGCTCCCTTGTCGGTCCTTGCAGGAGAGATTCCTCTTGATGGATGATGTAACTAAATTCAGAGCTGATGGAGGTCGCTTGTAGAGCGCATACATTTTTTTCCTGCACGTCTACCGATGCCCTCCAAGTACTGATATAAACTAAAGCGCTGCGTTTAAACTACTTGTCACATCGTTCCAAGCTCTGGGAAGTTTGTGGAGACGCCAAAACCGTATTTGGCTTCTCAGTTAGCCGTGTTCGAGGCGCTGGAGAGGTCAGCAGCTGTGTGAACGCAGCTATCTGCAGACGGGGGGGTTAGTAGCTAAATCAAGAGATTAGTGCATCCTGAACCGCCACAGGTGGACGCAGTTATTCCATCATTTCCTAAACTTTATTAAATCAGCAACAAAGTAAGAACTGATGAGTGCAGAAGAAGCAGGAGCTATCAAGGCTAAGCATCGACAGGAACGCCTCTTCGGTGGTTTAATTTTCCATTTAACCGGCTGAGAAGTAACACAAACCGCTGCTCAACTGCTGGGTCAGCCGAGATGGGAGGTCAGGGGTTCAAGGTTGGAGGTGGGGAGTTAGGGGAGCAGCTCGGTTGGTGTTTCTGTAGGTGGGTGGGGTAGGGGGGGGATTCAGGGAGAGCTCATGTGTTAGTGTAACTGAAGCCGTCATCCAGCCCCAGGGTCACCTCCCCAAAGCATGCCGGCTGTCTCTTTTAATAGACTAAACACATATGTCTCTCTGCTGCAACACATGAAGAGGAGGGGAGGGCTGCAGACCGGCTTCATAATTGGCCTGTCACCATTTTCTAATGGTTAATGGAAATTGACAACAACATGAGACATTTCCATTTGGCCACATGCCACCTTCTGCAGAGGCTGCAGCTGCTTTCATGTCGCTTTGTCACAGGATGGATCAGAAGCCATCAGTTAATGACTGAAACCAAGAAAACTTGCTTCCTGTTGGTTCACAGTGCTACTATATATATATATATATATATATATATATATATATATATATATATATATATATATATATATATATATAGACTACATGAGGCGCAATTGGAAAACTTTTCATTCCTTCATAACAGCACAGTGTGGCTGATGCAACAGCAGATTTTCCTGTAGTTTATCAGCTCGATATCTTTGAAAACAGTCTGTGTCACTGAAGTCATCGATTGATGCTTAAAATGCAGAATAGAGACGTTAATCATGGCTTAAATGATCGGTTTTCAGATAATTAATGCTCTGATAAAAACAGCTGAGCCTCTCTAGAGGCAGTTCTACCAGCACACGAACTAAAGTTAGAGATAATGAAACAATTTTAGAATATTAAATAGTGCTGTGTTGAAAAAATAACAATCCAAAAATCGATTTTGAATTGATTCTTTTAAAAATTCCTAAATATCCGATTTGGACGTCCAAAAATCGATTTCATCGTTTAACATTGTTTGCCCTTCTTACAGCTAGAATAGGAGGGTAAAGTCCAGAGAGGCCATTTTAAGGCTTTGGCTTGCCATAGGCTTGCCATACTTTTTATTTTGTGTGTAACACATCAGAGCATTCAGTCAGTGGTGTTTGAAAGATGAAGGAGCGAGGGTGGCGTTGGGAGAAAAAGAGGAAATCTTAAACAGACGCTGCTAAATATGTAAAAATAATGAACTTTTTCACTAAAACAAGCTCGTGGTTTGTGACGACAAACGAGGACGATGAAACGGGTAAGACAACAACGTACTTTGCCTAAAAACCATAATTCGAGTTTATTATCACGTCAATGAATTGTGTGACGTTGTGGCAATTAGCTCAACATCTTTAATAATAATATGATGCAACACCACATAAGTGGGAAACTTTGTTTTGTAGCTCCTCAGAGTTAGAAGGAAAATCCAGCATCAAGCAATATGAGCCACAAGTCCAGAATGGGCAGGATTACTTATTGAGTAAATATTAGTATTAATATAATGAAGAGCATGGTGTAGACCTGCTCCATATGAAAAGTGTCCTGCAATACTAGCTGATTCAGCACTACGATAATAAACTATTGTGACTTAATCAGAGGCTTTGTACAATTGGGAGATTTGTGCTGAGAATTATGACCGTTTTTAAATGTGATTTAGTTACAGAAGTAGAGTCAGGAGTCTGTAGTGATGAGGGGATTTATTTTGCCAGTATGGAAGGAACAGGTGTGTGAACAACCAGACATTAGTCACAATAAAACCACTTTCTATTCCCAAATCACAGAGTGAGCTGTTATCTTTAAAAGTAAGACAATAAATACACAAAGCCCACATTTAAAAGAGAAAAGAATGAAAGTAATATAAAATAAGGCCTGCATGCTTTGCCATTGAAAACATCTTAATTGGTTAACTAAAATGTGTTTCCATATCAAATGCACTAAAGCTTTACAGAAAATTATTTTTAATTGTGACGCAGGTGCAGCAGGTGAGTTTAGGGAAACTGGAGGAATTGTTAACGGGAGAGAAGAGTCTATCCAGGGACTGATTCCACAGGCAGCAGCTCTAAATATAGATTCTGATATTGTTAATGGATGTGTTGTAAAGAATAATGTAGATGTGAATGCATGCTGAGATAAATCTACCTTGTGAAGCAATCAACCCTCATTTGCACTAAACTGGACATAAAAAATACTCTGAATTACAAGGTTTTACAGAACAGTGTGCTGTTGTAGCTTTAACTCATGTTATAATTACATAATTTTTTTGTAATAGGTTGTGATATAACGTGAGCCGGTCTGAGGCATGAAACTCCAGGGCTGAAAATGAGTCCCACTCCGGCCCTGATGTTATATTAATATATTAATGAAAAATAAACAGTATTGACCATCCTAAGTGCACAAAGGAGTGTCACTGCAGATTCTTCCTCCCTGCAGCTGTAAGATTTAAACCCGTAACAGGTTGAAATTGTTCCAGACAGTAGATCCAGGATTTTCCTTCGATTTATCATCCATCCACTGTCATGTTTATGAATCAGAGGATCATAAAATAGAGACAGAAGAGAAAGAAAGGCTGGCAGCAGTGGAGCAGAGCACAGGTGGGTTGGGCAGCTGACTAAAAACCACAGTACTGCTCTGCAGCATAGTATGACTTCTTCTGGTATTAAGTTTATATTTGATCACATATTGTACATGCTGAGAGTCGTTTTACTGCTATACACCCGGCTGAGAGAGAGTAGAACCGGTACCGGGTTGGCTGCGTCTCAGCAGAGTCGGGTCAGAGCGGCTAAATGTCGCTTCGGTTCACGACACATTAAACCTCTGAGAACATGCAAGGGGAGAACCGTTGCGGCTCGGCTGGTAACGATGTTAACTGGATGAACAATCTCAAAAATCTACTTCTACACCACAGAGAACATTTCCAGACCTAATATCATTTCTCAGTAACTACTTCAGTGTTTTTCTGAAAATAAGTCAGATGACAGCTGAATGTGTTTGAGACCTAAAGAGAAACCTTTTTTCTGTCTTAGTTAACAGTTCAGTGTGAAAACTGTCACGAGTGACACTGACTGGAGGAGTATCTCAACTAATTATAGTACTGTAAAAAAGTTACTTCATTTGGTAATTTCATTCAAAAAGTTAAACTGATCTATTTAAATTATTTCTGCTCATTTTGGATTATTCTCATTTAACAAAGCCTAAAACTCTGCGTTTTCTTTTTTAAACAGAAGCATTCTAAGTATATGTAGCATTTGATTGTGTTTTACTTTGTGAAGCACTTTGGGCAGCAGTTGCTGTAGTAAATGTGCTATACAAATACATTTAACCTTCACTCAGTCATGGGGAGGACTGCTAAATCCAGGCAGATTAGGGAAAGTTAAGTGGAAGGAAACAAAAATAAAAGTGCACAAATGGAGTCAGAGCTTGGAGATAATCATTTCTGCTGACCCTTTACCTTCATAACAAAGCTGCAGAATAAATTAATAAAACCCAAACATGCCCATATGGATGTGAAAAGGCACTTTAGTTAACCTCGGCGAGCATCTTATTACCTTTCTGGTTTACCCAGTACCAGGTCCTGACCTCATTTAAATGAGTCAGTATAGATTTTAATGTGAACTTAATCATACAACACCGAAAGGTTAGTTTCCATTTGTCATTATCAGCGTGAATTATCGCTATAAAAAAACTGCTTCCTACTTGCAACTGAACTATGACTCAATGTAAATAAAAAAAGATGATGAAATCTAATCAGCTTATGTTTTGATCATCTTTATTGATGTTTTGTTTCAATTCAATTTCAATTCAGTTTATTTATATAGCGCCAATTCACAACAGATGTCATCTCAAGGCTCTTAACAAGAAGTCATTTCAATACATTTATACAAACATTCCAATCAGTTAAAAAGTTTCCTATTTAAGGAATCCCAGCAGATTGCATCAGTCATTGGCGTGAGGTTGGGCCCCGTTGATGCAGACTTTCCAACCACAGCAATCCTTCAGCAATCCCTCATACTGAGCAAGCATGTAGCGACGGTGGAGAGGAAAAACTCCCCTTTAACAGGAAGAAACCTCCAACAGAACCAGGCTCAGTAGGAGCGGCCATCTGCCACGAACGTCTGGGGGTTTCAGAAGACAGAGCAGAAACACAGAAGGAACAGAAGATCTGATATAAGAGAACTTTCTATGTTACAGAAAGTAAAAAGTTGATAACAGGACACGGTGGATGTTCAGTTACTGAGAGGATCATCCCAGTCGATGCCCCCCGTCCAACAGGGCATTGCAGCCAAGCAGGATACCAGACCAGGTATATCTTCTATGGAGAGAAAACAAAGTTAACAGTCGAAATAACAGCAAATAATACAACTGGAGAGTAGTAGGAGAGAAAAGTAGCAGAGTGAAGAAAATTGGTCAGTCTGTCCTCCAGCAGTCTAAGCCTATAGCAGCATAACTACAGAGATAGCTCAGGATGACCTTAGCCACTCTAACTATAAGCTTTATCAAAAAGGAAAGTTTTAAGCCTGGCCTTAAAAGTAAACAGAGTGTCTGCCTCACGGACTAAAGCTGGGAGCTGGTTCCACAGGAGAGGAGCCTGATAACTAAAAGATCTGCCTCCCATTCTACTTTTAGAAATCCTAGGAACCAGCAGTAAACCTGCAGTCTGAGAGCAAAGTGCTCTGTTAGGAACATATGGACCAATCAGATCTCTGATGTATAATGTAGCTGATTATTAAGGGCTTTATATGGAAGAAGGAGGATCTAAGATTCTATTCTGGATTCAACAGGGAGCCAATGAAGGGAAGCTAAAACAGGAGAAATGTGATCTCTCTTTTTAATATTCATCAGAACTCTTGCTGCTGCATTTTGGATCAACTGAAGACTTTTAATGGCATTTTGTGGACTTCCTGATAGTAAAGAATTACAGTAGTCCAGCCTTGAGGTAACAAATGCATGGACTAGTTTCTCAGCATCACTCCTGGACAGGATGTTTCTAATTTTAGCAATATTCCGGAGGTGAAAGAAGGAAATCCTAGAAACCTGTTTAATATGGGATTTAAATGTCAAGTCTTGGTCAAAAATGAATGCCGAGGTTCTTTACGTTATTACTGGGGGCCAATTTAATGCCATCCAGATGAAGTGATTGACTAATCAGTTTCTGTTTTAGAACTTCTGGTCCAAAGACAGCAACTTCTGTTTTGTCAGAATTTAAAAGCAAAAAGTTTAGGGTCATCCATGTTTTTATGTCTTCCAGACATGCCTGTAATCTACCTAACTGACTGGGTTCATCAGGATTTATGGATAAATATAGTTGTGTATCATCGGCATAGCTGTGGAAATGTGTCCCATGCTGTCTAATGATTCTACCAATTGGAAGCATATATATGGTGAACAGAATTGGTCCAAGCACAGAACCCTGTGGAACTCCACAAGTAATCCTTGAGAGTGAAGAAGATTTATCATTTAGATGAACAAACTGGAATCTATCAGACAAATATGATTTAAACCAGCCTAGTGCTGTTCCTTTGATCCCTGCAACATGTTCAAGCCTTTCTAAGAGAATATTGTGATCGACTGTGTCAAAAGCAGCACTGAGATCTAACAAAACCAGAACAGACACAAGTCCATTATCTGAGGCCATGAGAATATCATTAGTAACCTTCACCAGTGCTGTTTCAGTGCTATGATGAGCTCTAAAACCTGACTGAAACTCTTCAAACAGCTCGTTACTGTTTAGATGTTCACAGACTTGATTAGCAACTATTTTCTCAAGGACTTTGGATAAGAAAGGAAGGTTAGATATAGGTCTGTAATTCACTGAGTCATCTTGATCAAGGGAAGGTTTCTTAAGTAAAGGTTTAATTACAGCTATTTTAAATTCCTGTGGTACGTATCCGTTTACTAAGGATAGATTCATCATATCCAAAATGGGGCCAGGAACCAAATGGAACACTTCATTAAATAATTTGGTTGGGATTGGGTCCAACATACAAGTTGAAGGTTTAGATGAGGCTAACATTTTTGATAATTCCGAAAGCTCGACTGAATTAAAACAGCCTAAGCACAAATGAGGTTCTACAGTTCTTTCCGATACTGCCTCATTTACTGAGGAAGAAGTGATCATGTTTGGGAGGATGCCAATGACTTTATTTTTAATAGAATTAATTTTATTTATGAAGAATCCCATAAAACCATCACTGCTAAGAGCTGGGGGAATAGTTGGCTCAACAGCTACAAAAATATTACATTTGTTACAGTTACCATTATCACTAAAGGAGGCAGGGAAGTAACTAAACATCTGACAGAGAGAGCAAGAGAGAAGAGTTAGAGACAGGAGAAAGAAGAATAGCAATAGCCGCAATGAAGCTAAGCTAACTGAGCTAGCGAGACCTTACCACCTCCAGAAAAACTGTGTGAAACACAAGGGGTTCCCAAAACGTAAAGTACACCACCACAAAACGTGTGTTTTAGTGTGCTTGTGTGTTAAAATAACTTAGAGAGGCCTCTTATTTTAAACTGAAATAACATAAATGCCAACAAGGTTTTTGTAATAGTATACGTTAATAAATTCAAACTTTTTAGCTTAACGCTCTAACAAATAATACAGATAATAAAAATAGTGAGCAAATTATGGGAAACTTTAAACACTCTAAAAGGAAGAGATGTTTAAATATCCACCATGCTGAGAGACAGACTGTGCATTGGGTGACGTTTTATAGACTGGGATAGAGTCTATGGTTCTGAAGCTGTGCTTCCAACCCCGCTGGGTTGAGCTGAAGCCAACAGCGACCCAGGAACACCGGCTGGTGGCTACATTCCCTCTGCACCCAGAACTTGGATCTGGGAACAAAATGAAACCCAACTTCACCCAAGACAACCGCAACACTTTAAGTTGAGCTAAATAAATCTGTTGTTAAACTGTGGTCAGAGTATTACCTCTGGGACCGGACCTTCAATGGTACTGAAGTGGTAAAATGCTATCAAAAAACAAGTTAAATAAGCTAATTCATTGTGAAACATACTAAATAAGTATGATAAGATTTGTTTTTAACAGAATCTCCCAGTATGAACCAGAATTGGTGTTAGGTTCTCTTAAAAAGTAAGAACAACAATATGGCAATGACATTCATCCCAACTTAACCGTGTTGCAAGTGAAAAGACCATTAAGGGTTGGTAAGTGCTCAGTGACCCCAGAATAATGTGATGGCTTGTAATTTATGCATTTCAATACTAAAAGGACCATTTTAACCACCGGACGTTGTGAAATGTGTGTGTGAAAGATTTAAAAGATAAAATGTTAAATATAGTTTAATACCGCAGCTAAAGATTAGAGCTGGTGAGAAACTTCAAACTTTCTAGCTTAATGTTCAAAGCAGATTATTCGCCAAAAGTGAATAAAAACAGCGACATAAAAAGCTCAAGTCCTCTTAAACTCTGTTGGAGTGATGGTACTTTAAAGCCTCAACGGGATGGCACTAAAGTTAAAACTAACAAATATATTTAACATAATCGTCGAAACATTTTTGGGAAATTATATAAAACAAAATTAACATTTAGAGAAATACTTAATCTTCACACCAAAGACTCAGAACTTTCCATTTTTTTAGCCCTTAAATGCCTTGTGTAGTGAATTTAGAGTGTCTAGGAGTCCAAAAAGCATAAATTTGTCACTCTATGTGTTGTGGAGATATTTTTGTAAAATGTTTTGGGTCATATATTTTTTAAGCCGTTCAGTTTTCTCTACTATCTATTACGTTTTTTTGAACTATTACGTCACAGTACTTGCAGTGGAACGGCCAAACTTGGTTATGGATTTCGCCTAAACGCTGAGCGAATCCGCCATCGTTATTTCTCGCTGCGAGTTTGTAGTCCAAGTTCAGGTATGCCGAAAGTACAAGACTCAGAACGTTCTGTTGTTGGGTGTATTAACTCACACAACTCTTTACACCGTCTTCCAGTATCAGAACCGCTTCGAAGTGCATGGTTAAGTTTTTTTTTTAATGGTAATGTAACCGAATCTGTGGCTAAAGTGGTTTTTGTTTGCGCCAAACACTTCAAAGACGAGTGCTTCAGTAACCTCCGCCAGTATCAACAAGGGTTTTCTTATCGAGGGATCAATCCCTTCATCTTCCTCTCGCTCAGGGTCAGACTCTGGCTCCAACATGTACGGCCGGATGGACAATTCTTTCCACATTTAAAAAAAATAATTTGACGGATAAACCACCACCAGTGACCTGGAGGGGGGCGTGGCATGCAGCACGTCCTACACATTTAAAGGGACTGCACCAAAACAAGTCATTCTGCAAACCCTGTTCAGAACAGGGGTAGAAAAGGAGCCTATAGAACTACTATAATAAAACATTCCGACCTAATAACTGCAGCTCCACTATATATATATATATATATATATATATATATATATATAGACCACAACTAAATGATTTAGATGCAAAAAGGAAGAATTTAAAAGCATGATATGTCAACTTTAAAAGTAGCTTCAGCAGAACTTTGATCTCTTGGACCGGTAAGTTATTTGGAGCAGTACTGAAGGCTTTCTGTTTGGACCTTGGAACATCAGTGACATATTAAAGGTTAAATATGACGAGGCCAGAACGTTGGGATCTTTCCTGTAACAAACAAATCCAGTAGAAGATGGGTCTGAGCCCACTTTCAGAGAGCTAGAATCATCCAACTGTGTTAATATCAAAGCTTCTAGGGCAAAAAATAAGACTTTCTCTTGGAAAGAAGTAGTTAAACAGTATATTGCGTTTCCTACAAGAATAAATCCTGAAGGTGACAAATGAGAATCATAGGTCCAAGTATTGAACCTTGAGGAACTCCACATGTAAAAGGTGTCTCTCTGAAATAAGATCCAGTTAGTTCAACAAGATGTGAGGAGCTGCAGAACGGTTCCCGTTATATGCACACTACGTCCCGGTTCTGATAACAGTATATGGTCAACACTTTTGAACAGTTTCTAAGGAAAAAAGGCTTTACATAGGCGAGAAGTTGGAACAGAAGAAAAATTTAGCCGTCACCAATGAACAGAGGGGTTTAGTGAATCTGAAGGAGCTGTCGAACTATACCCCAAGACTCCTTAGAAAACAGTGACTGCATGAAGAGAAAGGAGCGAGACGGCCATGGGGAGGGTCCAATGCCCCAGACGATAACTTCCATCAACACTTTTCAATAAAGGCTCCAATGAATTGTTAGTTTTTCTATTAATGAGCAGATAGATTTGGTTATCATCAGCAAAGCAAATAAAAAGTTATATTTCTCAACCCTAAAGGCAACATATATATTGTGAACCTCTCAGGCCCGAGGACAGAACCTTGAGGGACTTCAGGTGTAAAAGATGTTAAATCAGACTTCAACCAATATAAACACACACAATATCACAGCCTTATTCCGAGGTCAACTCCCAGAACCGAACAGTTCAAATATGATCAATAAAAAGATCGAAATCACGGCTGCGGATCTTTTCAAACCAACCCATAAAAACCTCACGAAAGCAGCCTGAGAGATAAAATATTTTCTCAAGAAGTTTACAAGAAGCAGGGTGAGAACGCTTGTGGCATGGATAGGGTGCTTAAAGGTTGCAGGGGCACTAATTAATGAGTTCATCAAGAAAATAATATATAAAAAACAACTAGCATAGTTTGTTTTAATTTGGAACAACCACTGTTCCTATCAAATGCTCAAATAACTAAATTTTTATTCAACTGGGGGCAACAGTAGAGTGTCCATACTCCACCCACCCACCACCCGAAACCCTTTAAAGATGAGCAAACAGTCCCTTCAGACGGCTGCTAGTTGGATGTGCTGTTGAACTTGGCCTTGCCGTCACTCTGGGGTAACCAGACACTGAGCTCAGAGGGGCCTGGCAGGCCCAGGGAGGAGGAGGATCGGGTGGGGGGGGGGGACCGGGGGGGCAGGGGCCCGCTGGGACGGAGAGTGCATTTCAAACCCATCAGTGTCAGTTAGTTCACTAAGTGGTGACATAATCACCATCGCAGCGGCTGCTCCTCAGGGAGAGCCCGGCGAGGAGGGAGAGGCGGTGGGAACGGTAGTCCGCCTCCTTCTTCCCCCGTCGGTGGTGGTGGTGGTGGTGGGGGGGCTTTACTCTAACAGCTGGGCTTATTCTCCATTACCTGCTTCTCACAACCATCATTAACACTCAAACAATAACGACGGATATCTACACTGAGATTTCAACAAGCTTCCATGTATTTCACTGGGATGTTTTATGGGAATCTTCAAAAGTAGTGAATTTTTTTATTATTATTTTGTTTAATTCTATTCAGCCTCCTTTAGTCCTACAAAGTCCAATACAACCTGTTACCTTTATAAGTCTCATCAGCTGTGTGTCATTTAAGGGAGACCGGGCCTGGTTGTCTCACGTTTTACTCTCGTGTCTCATCATCCAAACATATTTACGAAACATTTAGCCTGGGATCTGTGCTTGAGTTAAACCCATCTTTCTTTTTTGTACTATTTATTGTGATACAAGTTTATTTTACCTGTCCCAAATGTGACAACCTGCCCCATGCTGGGGTTGGTTGTCTCTATTAATTTCAGTAGGGTTTTTGTCAAAAACAAAAATTTTTTTTTATGAAATTGGGAACTTTGTTGTTGTTTTTTTTAAACGAGAAAAATACATTTATTTGGTTTAGGAATAAGCAATAATGTTCCTTGTGTTCTATACCCAACATTTATAGCAAAGTAATGTATTACTCTGGTGAGTTGAAAAGTGATGGCATGTATAGTGCTGAAAAATATAGCCTTGATCAAAACAGTTATTTTTATTTAACATAAAACCAGAAAAAGGTCAACTTTTGATATTTACTGTAAGCTGATTTTCTGACCTATTTAAACTATTTGAAATAACAGTCGTATGTGACAACCGGCCCCATGTTAGACAAAACCTTTAGCTAGCTTAAGAAATGTTAGCTTAAATCAAAGCTCTCATCTTTGACGATTAGATGAATTGTGTTTTCAAAGAACTTACAAACTTTTAACACAAAAATAACGCCAACATAAAAAATTACTCTGACCCGTAAAAACGACTAACTTCATCCTCACCTCAGTCTCATGTGTTCAAATCAAAGGATGAATAATGCAAATTAAAGCAGATTAATGAGCCAAATGTTTGATATCAAAATCAAACCAAAGTGCATGGCTGCAGAAAGCAATGTGTCTCCGTTAATATTAGTAGGAATGCAGATGTTCTGGTTCGGCATCATGGAGACCAAGGAACCCACCAGCAGGTCAGAGAGGAGCGTCTGGTCCAGTTTACAGCTGGGTTGGGTTCTATAACAACATCTCCCAGAGTTCTGGTCAATCCATCATCTGGACCACCTGCAGACAGCAAGTAGTCATGCACATATTATCCCTATGGTGAACATGGCGGTGGCTGCATCATGCTGTGAACAAGAGCAGAACCAGGCCCACTTTGGAGTCCACTTTTAAAAACTTGTCCTGCTCAGTCTTTGCGACAGCTCATCCTTCTGGTTATTGGAAACATTTCAGCTGTGAAATAATTAAGTGATTTAGTGAAACGTGCAGAAATGTCGTCATGTTTGTGATTTCCACCCAGAATCTGCATGAATTTCAACGTTTTGGCCCAATATTCTCCTCGCTTTCTTCACGTTTCGGCCGCTGGCACAAACCCGTCTTAGTGAAGTTGCTCACCGCCGCTTTGTTTCCTGTTTCAACCACATGAATAGGAAGGAAACTACCTTTCACAGTTAGACAACAAGTTTGATCCAAATGACTGGTACCGCTCGTCACAGCAGCCTGTTTTCTCACATCTTACCTACACGTTTCCATTCAGACCTGAGCAGGAGGGGAGGGGAGGGGAGGCGCTCCCCGCCGCCGTGTTTCTGGGGCTCTTCCATGAATTTGAGCTGTCATGAGTCACAATGATTTTTCATTTTAAAAAATCGGACTTTCTGCTGAAAGCTACACAGATGGCTCTGATTTCCAGGTGCTGCGTTGCTAAGTAAACTTTCTGTCAGCTAAATGTCAGAATTAACCTTTATTTTCCATCAGTGGGACAGTAAAATCCACGTTAATGACTAAAACTGGAAATTCTGCTGGATTAAATTTAACATATTTTAGGCCACTTATAAAAACACACCATAGTGTAATGAATTTTGGCGTAAGAGATGTCAGAAGTTTGTAAAAACAAAAACAAAAAAAGGTTGAAATCTTACGTTGGATAAATAAAGTATTTTCTTCCATAAAGAAATTAATGACAGACTGTAGTTGAAGCTTAATTATCACTATTTTTAAAACTACTTTTCTACCTGATTCTACTGTTATTTTATTACAATCTAACACAGAATGGCTTCAACATCTTCAACTTTTTTTGTATATCGCAGTTAAATGATGAACGTAATTTTTAAAATCGTATTATTGTACAGTTTCAAGTCCCCCACCCCCACCTGTTGCCCATCTGCTACACTTCTTTGGGTAAAGAAACATGTTTAATAACTGGCAATAATTTCTATATGCTGTTAACGAGCTTTGAGACAAAAATCTGTTCATTAGCCGAATGGCTCCTCAAGCAGATAATAATTAATGAATCATCTAATAATAGCTTGTTGTGCTTGTGTTACTTTATCAAGTTCAGATCAGCCAGAAAATATTTTTATTCTGCACAAAACAGCATTTAAAAAATCAACCAGACCAAGTCTTCATAATGTTTTTGCTGAAGCCTCTTCAAAATATCAAAATAACAACAGATATTATTATTAATATAATTAGTGATGAGCAGAAGTGGGAATAATTGTTGCTCTTCTGTTTTAATTCAAATTAGTTTCCTTGTAAATATTTGTGGAAATGCTGTGACATACTTCTGACAATGCATGTAAAGTTTTTTGTAAAACAACAGAAACGACAATAAAACAAAAGAAAATTAACTATTTACGTGTTAAATACCTTTAATTATTATCCATAAAGATTTGTGGTCAAGTTAACTTTAATTTAGCCTCTCTTATAGATGAAATCTGCTTTGAGGATTTTCTTTTAAAATAAATATTACAGAGGGGAAAAAAAAAATAATAATAATTTTCCATATTGTTTTGTTTTTACATATTCAGGAACTGGAAACCGCTAAAACTAAAAAATTAACAGGACTTTTCTTGAGTTTAGGCAGACCAACTCTGAATCTACCCTATCGAGCTTTTAGATGATTCTCAGCCTCGTCGCAAATATTCAAAAATGTCATTTATTATCTCAGCTTGATGCTAATCTGGAGGAAACCCATTTTGGCCACAAATAGTCTCTTCGGGTCTTGGGCCTGATATTTGCTCCACATCATTTAATCATCTTTTCATCTTTTTACCCAGAGCTGAGCGTTTCAAGCAGCAAGAATCCAGATATGCAGACCAAGAACTTTATTTCACACGACGACGTTTAGAAAGAAGCTTCAGTTTTTTCACAAGAGCAGCCAGTAGAGCCGCCACAAGGTGCAAGTGGAGCTTGAGGTCATGAAGCTGAAAACCTGAGACTGGGCTCCACTGTACTTCAATAATAAGAAAATATACTTCTCCTAAATATTACTCAAGTAAAAAAAATTTTAAAAAATCCTTCTGGAAAATGGCTGCTTCATTATCACATCTGATTCCATATTGTATAAAAGTAGTGATCAGACAAAAATGACTACAAATAAACACATATTTCCTTATTTGTTACAGCATACATGTTTTAAAATCAATATTTACAACAGGTAATGTATGGATGTTAGTATACGCCGCCTGTGGATGTGCTTTGCTCTCTTATGTTTACTACATGTTCTCATCAGGCAGAAAGCCTTAGAACAACAAGCTTGTGTAAAAACAAGAAGTCTCACTTTGACAAAAAATCAACTGCTAATGATTCATTTACCAAGTAGTGGGCGATATAAACGGTATCAGGTAGCAATGATAGAGATTTTGACTAGTACTGGCGTTCTGATGGTGCATGCGTTAAAATCAAACCATCATTTCAGCATACCTCAGCCTACAAGCACAATGTTAAGTGTATATATCACATATTATATACACATTACCTAATTCAATTCGGTTTGTTTATATAGCGCCGATTCACAACAGATGTCGTCTCAAGGCACTTTACAAGAAAAGTCATTTCAATATTAAAAAAGGAACAAGTTTAAACTTTTAGTTTTCTATTTAAGAAATCCCAGCAGATCGCATCGAGTCATTTGACTAATTGTATGCCTCATACATAACAAGAAATATTTTCCGTCTCCTATTTTTAGCAAGTGGAAAATTGTAGATTTAAACTTTAAAAAAAGAAATTAGAGTAAATTTCCACCATAAGACTCAGAAATTTTGAGATCAATAAAAAAAAAAAGAGAGATTTTCTAACATTGTAAAGTCAGAAAAAGAATTGAGAAAAAAAACGTTAAAAATTTTAAATCAGTCCGACAAACAAATGCCAGTCCTATAAGATTTAAGTGTTAAATTTACAAGATGCTCATCTGGATGGTTTCAAAAGTGTTTGCGGTTCACTCGGCTCTTTTCCAGGATCAGAACGACTCCTCCAGGGTTCAGACGTTCCCTGAACGCCTCGGGAAAACAGCAAAACCCTTTGTAACGGTATTTTCTATGAAACAAAGGCCTGTCAGAACGGCAAACCCCCGTCATAAAACACTGCTATGCTGTTTCCATAAAGTAGCCTAAACTGACAGGCGGCGCTATAAAAATCTACTTCCAGTATGCTATTCTGACAGGGTAGGCCACATCGACAGAACACCGGCCTATTGTTGATGATGTCATCAAACGGTGCCTTCTTTCTACCGAGGAGGATAAATACTGATGTTCAGTGTTCGTATTTACAGTAGATGTTAAGTTTAAGATTTGTTTTCTATTTAACGGAAAAGAAACCTGTTGAACTTCCAGCATTTTTAGTTCAAATATCTGCAAGTTTTTTTATGTTAATTTAATTTATAAATAAGCAATCAGGAATGCAGGAAAATATTTTATTTCTTTTTTTACATTTTGCACTTCAGTCCAAACGATTTTCAATTTCGTGTTTTCATAACACTGATCTTGTATTTCATTTAAAAAAGCTTGTTATAAGAACTTTTGTGTTGCATTGTTAGGAAACAATCTATAACAAAAAAAATTACTTTAAAGGTTTTGTTTTGGGTTTTTTTTTGTTACATTTTGTTCTTTTAGATAGCATTCTATACTTTTTTTGAAGTTTTGTATCTGGTCATTTTGACATTTACAAGGAATATATTGCAATAAATAAAAGAAATCACTGACTTACATGCTTCAGATTATATCGCAATATAGATTTGAGGCCGTATTGTAACCAGGTCTAATTTCACTCACCGACAGGTTAAATCCCAGTTATGTAGAAAAGATCTTGACACTTAAGGTGACCCAAAACATGGGTTGGTAATCAATTAACAGACGACAGGAGCATCTTGAGACGTCATCACTTATGAAAAATGAGGACAAAAACGAGCCATAATGAAGATTTCACAGATTTAAAAGCAGTCAGTCAGTGTTTAGCTACTTTCACAGTGAGTTGATGAACCCAAAGCCTCTAAATGAGCTGCAGAGAACTTGATGAGTCTGGTTAGTGTGCTACTGTTCACAGAGCTCATGCATACGGGGGCAACAACCTCTTCCATGTAATGTGTCCTGGCCGGGCTGCTGTACTGTTCACTCTTCTAAGAAAATCTAAGTGGATGCATGTTGCTGTGAATCACTGCTGTAGTAACGTGCCTCTCAATCATGCATCTAAAGC